>JAVFHW010075861.1:36853-106960 GCA_032159205.1 Eurystomus glaucurus suahelicus | reverse complement strand
CCCCCACCACGAGAAACTCCGACACCCCCCTCCCCAGGCCTTTGTTCTTTCTTAAGTATCCAGCCATTAGTAACCTGGTAACTTATGGGACAAAATTCTACAGGTGAAAAGGAGCAAACAGAAAACAAATCTAACCCCCAACACACAGCTCTTTCAGCCTGTGGTTGCATATAATCATTATTGCCTGCTTCATTTAACTATACCTAGACAGTCCATTAAGATGGGATTATTAATTGCTCTGTTGATGTTATGTAGCACAGTGGTTTGCATATTATCTTCTATAAAAGGGAAATAACAGCATGGCACTCAGTTCAAGTGATGGCTTTTCTTAGAGCTCATGAAAATCTTTTAGATTCCTACTCAGAAAAGGAAATAAACATCATTTGTAAAAATATGCCTGGGTTGCTGAACAGTTATTTCAAGTATGCAACAATAAGAGGAAGAAAAAGCTTAAAAGTAGGTCAGGTCTTTATCCCCGTTCCTACTTTCAGATCTCAAACAATAATAGTAATCAATGCTATTACAAAAGAAGGCATTTGAGATGAAATTAACACTTGTTATCTAAGAAGAACATCATATTAGTAGCCTAGCTCAAGTTTTTCTTAGTTAATCTCAGTAATCAGAGATCTAGTAACACATTGGAACAAATTCACCGTGTTACATTTAATGCAATTTTTTTTTCACCAATCTAGCTATAAAGCTTCTCAAAGTTTTCTCAGGCAAAAGAACCAACATATTAACTTAACATTGTCATTAATATAATGCTAGTGGGAAACCATTTGCCTGCTATATTCAAATACGGTAAATTATTAATAGATAGATGTATCCTGTATTAATGTTGTCATCAACCAATCACTGATGAAACAATTACTTTTGTCAACACAGGATCCCTGCATTGGAAGGAGTAATCTTGAGATGCTGAGGCAGTGTTAATGTAGATATTAGATCATTTTCTCACCTTACAGAGCTGCCATGTTCTCCGTTATTTTACACCAATCTTACATCCTCAATCACTGGCTGAGCAAGACCAGCTCTATAATAACTTTCCTTCCATAACTAGCATAAATCTGTATTTCATTTCACTAAGAGGAATTGTTGTAAGTATTCCAATATATATTTTTGGCAATAAATGCCAGTCTGAAGAAAAACAGACTGTGTCTCTTCCCAGCACCAAACCCTGCACAAATACACCAGGCCCCATGTACACACTCACTCATGGTCACATACCATATTAGCAAAGGCATACATGTGCCAGCACAGAAGAGAACCACAGAAATCCTTCCTGAGGAATTCCCATCATCTTAAAACCTACCCCTAGCAGTATCTATTTTCCCCTGTCTCTCTACTTTTATGTACTGAGGATGAAGAGGAATTTTTAGCAAGGCCCATTGAACCAATCCAGTCTTCCCAATACCTGATCATATTTGCTCAGTCTACTCCTTTACATGGATATCCAAGAGAAATAAACTTCATTTCACAAACAACCGGATAAACCTGGAGTATAGGCTTCTGTGCCATGCACTAGATGTATCTGCCAAACTATAAACAACATGAAGGTCAAAACCTGGATGGCTTAGGAGTACCCAATGCAGACAATCAGTTACTAAGTGTAATAGGTTGAGCAGCAGCAGTGAGGGAAACAGCTACTTCTGTATGGGAGCAGCAAACTTACAAGGAGCAGAGAAAAGACAGGAGAAATTGTTAGAAAATCAGACATGGCTAGCCATTATGAAAATGAAATTTCTTCTAAATTTTTTCAGGAAAATTAATGCTGAATTACAACATGTTGAGCCCCTGTGTCATGGGGTAGTGACGGCCACCTGCTCTGCAAGGGATGAGGAGCCAGGAGCCAGCAATGGCAACAACATGGGCAGTGACAGGGGCTTGGCACTGGCTGCAGCTTCCCTGTAGTGTCAATCTCTACAAGAGAGAGTACAGAGTCTCTCTTCAAGACCAGTGGGAAGGGGCAACCTTCAGCTGCACTGTCACTGCCATATGGCCCTGAGCCACAACAGTTAAAACTTTAGAAAGAGTGATGCTCTCAAGGCCCTGCAGATTTCTGTGAAACTCATTGGATGATAGCACCAACATAATTTGATGGCAACTGCACTAATAAGAGCTGCAGGCTTAGATTTGTTCCTACATGTTATAACTATCAGCTGAGTTTTTTTTTAATATTCACACATCTACCTTCTGCCTCTTACAAATGAGTTGGCAGACACACAGCTGTAACAGCATTCTGCTGGAGAAGCTGGCAGCTCATGGCATAGACAGGAGGACTCTTCATTGGGTTAGAAACTGGCTGGATGGCCCAGCCCAGAGGGTGGTGGTGAACAGAGTAAAATCCAGTTGGCGACTGGTCACAAGCGATGTCCCTCAGGGCTCAGTTTTGGGACCTGTCTTGTTTAATATCTTCATCAATGACCTGGATGAGGGAATCGAATGTACCCTTAGTAAATTTGCAGATGACACAAAATTAAGCACAAGTGTCGATATGCTTGAGGGTAGGAAGGCTCTGCAGCGGGATCTGGACAGGCTGGAGCAATAGGCTGAGGTCAGTTGTATGAGGTTTAAGAAAGCCAGGTTCCAGGTCATGCACTTTGGTCACAATAACCCCCAGCAATGCTACAGGCTTGGGGAGGAGTGGCTGGAAAGTTGCCTGGTGGAAAAGGACCTGGGGGTGTTGGTCGACAGCCGGCTGAACATGAGCCAGCAGTGTGCCCAGGTGGCCAAAAAAGCCAATGGCATCCTGGCCTGTATCAGAAATGGTGTGACCAGCAGGAGTAGGGAGGTGATTGTGTCCCTGTACTTGGCACTCATGAGACCGCACCTTGAGTACTGTGTCCAGTTTTGGTCACCACAGTACAAGAAGGACATTGAGGTGCTGGAGCAGGTACAGAGAAGGGCAATGAAGCTGGTGAAAGGGCTGGAGAGCATGCCCTGTGAAAAGCGGCTGAGGGAACTGGGCTTGTTTAGTGTAGAGAAGAGGAGACTGAGACGAGACCCTATTGCCCACTACAGCTACCTAAAAGGAGGTTGTAGTGAGGCTGGTGTTGGTCTCTTCTCTCAAATTAGTAATGATAGGACGAGGGGAAATGGCCTCAAGTTGTGTTAGGGGAGGTTTAGATTAGATATTAGGAAGAAATTCTTCACTGAGAGGGTAGTTAGGCACTGGAATAGACTGCCCAGGGAGGTGGTTGAGTCGCCATCCCTGGAGGTGTTTAAAGAACGAATAGATGCGGCGCTTGAGGATATGGTGTAGTGGTTAGAGAGATGCTAGGAGAAAGGTTGGACTTGATGACCCTGGAGGTCCTTTCCAAGCATAATGATTCTGTGATTCTGTGATAAGTCTTTAGAAGAGGACAAAAATGTCTTAAAAAAACTTGAAAATCTTTTTCACTGGAGTGCAGAAAAGGGACTGTTTAGTCCTCGTCCTAGTATGGACTGAGAAGGAAAACCTTGGCTGGGCCTCTCTGAACCACTTAAATCAAGATTTTCAGATGTTACAGTAAATAGTCCTTGAGTTTTTGAAAGTGAATTTCCACCTATTCATTCCCAGATGTCATCAGGCTCTATGATGTTACATTAAGGTTGTTGAGAGTAGTATTTTTTCAACATACATATTCCATATGCAAAATATGCACACAAAAGCAGAGCTTTCAATATTTTCATGTACATACACAGATAAAAGAGGTTCACACTTTACCTAGTGATTCCTTTCCTTTTTCCATAGTTTCAAGCTTTATAAATAGTATCACAACTTGATTGACTTCTTATTATTACTGAATAGTATCCTGGGTGGTTAAAATGTGCAAACGTATGCAAAAAGTATGTGCAACTGCCTGCCTCCAAGGCATAACTATGGAAGTAACAGGTTGGACAGACTGTCGCAGTCGGGCGCGTAGAGGTCCGACCACCTCCCAAAGGGAGAAGGGTTGAGGGCAAAGTGGAATATCTCCCCACCAGGCTCGCAAGCAAATACGGAGACTGAATGAGTATTTAACAAGTTTATTACTAAATATATTTAAATAAAACCTTATTTACTCTACAGAAATAGTACAATAACGAAGAACACCACGCCCACCCATTCATTCACCCTCTCACCCACCGAGAGATAAGGGCAAATAAGGACTTAATTATGTCAAAATACGACCTGTATGTGTGGATAGTGTGTGTGTGTGCATGCATGTGTCCTTTCAGTGTTTGGCGATGGTCTCCGTGGATTGGCGACGATGCCCGACCGGCAGACCTGGACTGTTTCGACGACATCAGCAGTTTGTAGCTTTTCAGAGTAGTTTCTTCGGCGCAGCTTTTCTGGCAGTGCAGCTTTCAGCGGCTTCTTGTCACAATTTCTTTTTCGGTATGGTGTTCCCAGCTTGGAGTGTTTTTTTCTGGTGACATGGCTTTCGGCGTGTCTCCACGCGACTTCCAGTGGCCTCTTGTCGCAATTTCTTCTTGCTGCAGCTTTCAGCTTTTTTTCTGGATTCTTTCAGTTTTGGCTTGCGGCAACAGCTCACGGTGGTGGCAGCGATTGTGCAACTCACAGCTGGCAGCGGCTCACGGCTTCTTTCTTTCCCCCGGATTCCTAGAGCGGTGGGAGTCAGCAGTTCTGCCCGGTGGCTCTCCATGGCAGCTGCTCCCTCCTCTCTGGCTGCTTGGTTTTTTCAGGGGGCTGCGCTGACGGCTCAGTTCAGTTCCCCCCCCACTCCTCCTTCTCACTCTTCTCCGGCAGTGGTGGAGTGGGGGGGCGTGCTTGGCAGGAGCGATGTGCTCCCTTTGTGTAGTGAAGCAGAAAAGAGAAAGTTTGTTTTCTTTTTCGATATTTATGGCCGGTGTTATCAAACTTCCAGCTTCTGGAAGGTTTTGCAGAATTGATTTATGGGTATTGTAGGTTTCTAGAAAATTTATGGGAATTGTAGTTTTTTGTTCACTATTTTAATAGGGCAAAAAATCATGTGGTTGGTTCACCACACAGACACAGCTGCAGCAAAGATCTGGGCACAGTGCCTTTTAACAGGCTTTGTCAGCTCTAGGTGTATTGTAATTGCAAAAAAAGCAGGAACATCTATGTATACCCATGAGTTTCCACCTTCAGCACAGCACCTCCTAATATGTGTGCTAATTACACTCTTCAACACTGAGGAAATGAGAGCCTTTCTATGACGTTCTGGAGGTTTGAATCAGACCTCATGTGCATAATCTCTTGCAGCAAATATATTCCTTAGTACCTACTTACTGGACAAAAGTAATAGTGAATGTTGTTTTCCAATGCTCAGGGTAATCATGTGTTATATTTTCTACAGAAGAAAATCTGTTACACTTTATACCAAAGAAATTACAGTATTTTGAACATAAAATCATGGCTTTCACTATTTTTTGCAACATAGAATGGAAATGTCACTTCAAAATGGAAAATATCTCCTCTGTAAAAATGCCTTAAAAATCAAATAGGAAAGCTGTGGTTCCAAATGTCATATTAAAAGTTATGATTTGATTACATCCTGGTAATTGTGTGATTGCAATGTTATGTACCTTGTGTTTATATTGCTGATTTGGCTTTAAATGATAATTTAATGGGCTCAAGAACTTTGACACAGATTTAATATCAGAGATTGAGATTAATTTCAACTGTAGGTTCTCATTCTGCATGCACATCTCTTCTGTTTTTTTATTATTAGATGTCTGAAAGTACTGAATAAGTGTGGTATGCATTGACCAAATTAAAGCATCAAAGTTACTTTACTTTCACAAATAAGCTATTTATCTTATTGTTATGAAGCCAACAATTTCAAGTATAATAAAAAGGAATAACAGAAGGTGTCTTAAAGTGATGAAAAAGACTGTGTAGTGAATAGATCTTTTTTTCTGACAGTGAAACAATTCTGTTCTGTTAGACCAAATTTCTGCCACATAGATTGTACACACCTTATCAATGTTCAACCATGAAAAGGTTTTCCTCAATGTCTGTCCTTGAGTGATGCCATATCAGTGAAGCAGTCATTTAAGGTATTTACCTACTGTTCATCCATGAATGGGAAGAAGCAAATATGGCCTCTAAGATACCTAATGCAACATTAGCATCTTCTGAAATAAGAACTTTTTCTTTGGTAAGAATTGCACTCAGGCAGACTAGATATACATAAAAATATTTTAGGAAAAAAGAAGATATGCAGCAACTTGAATCTTGTTTTATAGCCTGTACCTGGTTTTAATCATATTATGCATTACCACTCAAAATGACATTTGCTTCCTCACATTCAAATACTGAAAAATATGCAGAGCATAATAATTCATTGTAAATCATTCCATAAGAAAAATAAAGTCATCTACTGTTGCAAATTAAATGTTACTTAAAACCTGAAATTTACCAAAGCAAATGGTATCTTTCATGGGAATTCCATATCTTGGCTCCAATTTCACACCTTCTCCAGCCATTTCACATTTACAATGGAGGAAGCTTTGTCCACGTAGAGTCCTGTTCCAATCATGGCTTAAAAGCTTAAAGTCTTTTGTAGACCATGAAGAAGTCTACACAGAATCTCTGACATAAGATATCTCTGACATAAGAGGTATCCTTGAGTTCTTCCCTCTGTATATAGAGAGTTTGCCTCACTAATAAAAAATAGCTTTGAATGCCTTAAGAAAATAGGATTGTCCCCTGTACCCAGACCCAATGACTCACTAGCAGGATATTAACTAGGTCTTCAAAGAACCTTATCAAAGAAATAACCAAACAACAACAACAACAATAGCGTTTTTCCTAAGCAAATACGGCTGTAGTCAAACTTCCTTGTACATAATAATCAGAAGAAAGAAAAGAGCTAGGGAAGTGTGTTTACCTTTTCATAATAGTAAGTAAAGGATAGAATATTCCTCAAAAACATTGAGAGATAGTAGCTCCCTGGCTCTAGCATTTCAATTTTTATTTTTTTTTTAGCATAACAGAAAAGACAGGTAAGAGATTGCATCACTTGACCTGATAGCACCAATTCTCATTCAAAATGCACACTAAAAAATTCTTTCTCTACAAACAAATCATCTGGATTACTTGTCTTAGCTTTTTTTTTTTTTTTTTACTTACATAATTTTCTGTATGCATGCACTTTTTCATAAAGACTTTACAATGTTTCTCTTTTGTAAATAACAGCAGTGAAATATAAACAAAAATCATCAAAAATGTCACAAAGAATGCTGATAACAGCAGATAAAAGATACAATTTTTTTCAGAATTGTAAATAATGCTTCAAAATGACAGATATTGGAGGTCTCTTATATTTGCTGTTGTATACTTTTTCATAATAATTTTCCTTTGGAACTTCAGATCTCAATGGTTCATTTATTCTCTTTCTTGAAGAGGAAAAGACAAAAGGAGACTTCTTGCAATTACCACTAATTGTTCAGAATGCTTTTGTTAGCAGCGTCAAAAATAAAAATATTTCTATCAATGTGATGAACTGGCATTATTCCAGATTTGGCTAAATCTGACTTGGGGTAGAATAAATTACTGAAATTCCTCATCTCCAACTCTGTTTCCTAGTTTTCTGCCTCTTCACTAGTTGCTAATCTAAAAAAAAATATTTTAAAAATGGAGAGAAAAACATAGTTGTTGCCACAGACTTTATTTTGAGCTACATACACAGGGTTAAATAAATTTATAGCGACTTCGGATGATTTGGTGGTGAATGTGCCAGTCTAGCTAACAGGTAGCTCAGATAAGCTAGTATTCAAAGAATTAGTTTTCTGTTCAAATTAGTTATTACATTAAGACTTCTATGCTTATTACACAGCACAGACAAATTAGTTAAAATGGGAACTTTCTTCCTAATCTCATTTTGTTTTAAACAAAATAAACCTATATCTTATCTCATTTAATTTTATTTTTCCCCTCTAAAGTGAAGTATTAAGTATTTACAATTACTGATTCTTTTCACAGATTTCAGAAAAATTCTCCAATGTATCAAAATCAATTTGAGTTCTAATTTTGTTTCTCAAACCACTTGGGAACCTTTTTATCTGGCTGTTATCCACCAAGAAATTACAAATGTACTCTCTAATCTGTTATTCAAGTAATTACTGAATATATTAGTATGGAATTAGTATCAAAATTAGTATTGGAATTAGTATTGAAATTATTATTAGAATTAGTATTGAAACCTCTTTTGGCATGTCCTTCCAAATAGACATGACCACCCAGCTAAACAGAAGGCCACCAGTGGCAAAGTTAAATATAGTTTTTGAACTAGCTATGCACTCACACAGTAGTAATTTCAGCTCTGCATTTGTTTTTTAACTTGCATGGCAGAATGTGAAGAGCAAGTAAAGCTTACTGAAGCTTATGATTACTTCTCCATTGCTCATAAGTTCTCACATCCTGTAAAAGAAAAAGCTGAATTAAACCTACATATTAAATGAACCAGCAAGCACTTCTCATTTTCTTGTTTACATACGTAGTTTTCTCATTTACATACATACAGTTTAATAGCTTATATCTTTCTGCAAGTAAGATTAGGTTCACCTTGGTATTATTACACACATCTGTATTCTGCTTTTTAAATATATATATATTCTGTGCTTTCTCTCCTCTGGTTTCTGGGATCAGAAATTCCTCAGGAATTTCAGGAGAATAAATGGAGCTCATGGCTCCACAAAAATCTGTAAATACTTAAGTTTAATTTCCATCCATCCTGTTCATGATTCCTTTGTAATTTACATTGACTATGTTAAGATTCCAGTCAAGATGAAACTTCGCTTTCGTACCTCCATCCCAAAAAGCATCTTATTTTATTGTTTGGCTTTTATTTATAAGCTCTGTTAAGTTTTGAGCCATTTTTTGGTTTCTATATTTATTTCTAATATTTAAAAAATATTTTGTTTTTTTCTATGATCCTTTGCTGGTTACATTTTTCATTTTTCTGTTTCTCTATGCCTATCCTTGTGGTATTCTTTTGTATTCATTTCAGGCACAAAATACTGATTTCTTGGCATCCTTTTTTCCCCTCCTTTTCTGCAACGTACAGATCTGTTTACACCATCCAGCAGGTCTTTGCTATATATACTCAAATATTTATTGCTGAATTACAGTTATTTTCTGTTGAGCCTTTATCATCTGCTTTTATATGGGTCTGAAAGATACATTGCAGCAGGTTTAGCAGTGCTAGCTTAAGATTTTACTGTCCTGCTACCTATGTGAGGATGAAATAAAATGGTGTGCACTTCAATAGTGACCACTTATCATCTCCATTCAAACTACTGGTAAACCTGGTTGAAGCTGACACCTAAACATGTCCCACTTCTGTCATCTGTGGTTCGGAGGAAAACTAGAGCTGACAACTGAGAATGCCAAAATGCATCTGCATCTGTCACAATCTTAATTTTATGAAGATTCATCTGAAGTATCTCCACCTTCTGGCATCATTCTGTGCCAATCTTCATTTTCTTTCTTATGCCTTCTTTGCTTTCAGTCTTTACTGCTATGGCTAGCCCTCAGGAATCCCAGTCCCTGGGATTAAGAAAGAAAGTCTTGGAGGAAGATTCTCCACTGGTTGTTGAGCACTAGGTTAGAGATCATTTGGATAAACTGAACACTCACAAATCCATGGGCCCCAACAAGGTCCGCTCAGGGGTACAGAGGGAACTGGCTGATATTGTTGCTATCTCACTTTCCATCTTTTTTGAAAGATCATGGAGAACAGGAGAGGAACCTGAGGACAGGAGGAAAGCCAATGTCATTCCAGCCTTCAAAAACTGCAAGAAACCAGACCCAGGAAATTACAGAGCAGTCAGCCTTACCTCCATCCCTGGAAAGGTGATGAAACAGATCCTTCTGGAGGTTATTTCCAAGCACATGGAGGAAAAGAAAGTTATCAGTAGTAGTCAGCATGGATTCACCAAGGGGAAAATTGATAGCCTTCTATGATGCCATGACCAGCTGGGTAGATGAAGGGAGAGCAGTGAATGTTGTCTACCTTGACTTCAGCAAGGCTTTTGACAGTGTCTCCCATAACATCCTCATAGGGAAGCTCAGGAAGTGTGGGATAGATGCCTAGACTGTGAGAGGGAATAAGAACTGGTTGAACAATAGAGTTCAGAGGGTTGTGATCAGCAGCACAGAGTCAAGTTGGAGGCCTGTTGCTTGTTGTGTTCCTCAGGGGTCAGTACTGAGTCCAGTCCCGTTCAATATATTAATCAATGACCTGGATGAAGGGATAGAATGTACTCTCAGCAAGTTTGTTGATGATACAAAACTGGAAGGAGTGGCTGATACACCAGAAGACTGTGCTGCCATTCAGCAAGACTTGGACAAGCTGGAGAGTTGGGTGGAGGGGAACAACACGAAGTTCAAAAAGTAAGTGTAGGGTCCTGCACCTGAGGAGGAATAACCCAATGCACCAGTACAGGTTAGCGATTGACCTTCTAGAAAGCAGCTCTGTGGAGAAGAGGGGATCCTGATGGACAGTAAGTTAACCGTGAGCCAGCAATGTGCCCTTGTGGCCAAGAAGGCCAATGGTATCCTGGGGTGCATTGAGTGTAAGCAGCAGGCTAAGGGATGTTGTTCTCCCCCTCTACTCTGCCCTTGTGAGGCCACACCTGGAGTGGCCAGTTCTAGGATCCCCAGTTCAAGAGGAACAGGAAACTACTGGAGAGCATCTAACAGACGTCTACAAGGCTGATTAAGGGACTGGAACATTTCTCTTATGAGGAAAGGCTCATAGACTGGGTCTGTTTAGCCTGGGGAAGAAAAAGTTGAGAGGGGACCTGATAAATGTTTGTAAATACCTGAACAGTGGGTGTCAAGAGGATGAGGCAATTTTCTTTTCAGTGGTGCTCAGTGACTGGAAGAGGGGCAGTGGACACAAACTGTAACACAGGAAGTTTTAACCTCAGTTCTTTACTGTTAGCGTGACAGAGCACTGGAACAGTTTGCTGAGAAAGGTTGTGGAGTCTCCTCCCCTGGAGACTTTCAAAACCCACCCAGACATGTTCCTGTGTGGCCCTGCCCTGGTTTGGTGGTGGAATTGGACTAGATCTCCAGAGGTCCCTTCCAACCCCTACCATTCTGCGATTCCACCCAAAAGCCTAAACAAACTGCATTCCTCTACAGACTTTCTTCACATTCTGACACAACTGCTCCTGGCATATTCCAGGTAGTAGGTTACCCAGGACTAACTAGGCTAGTTACTCCTAACACATTCCAGGAAATTACTACTACTTTTTTCAGGAAGTAACCTAGTTACTAGGTTACTAGAATAAGCAAGCCTTTTCTCCTGTCCTCTCCTAACAGCTATTTTATCGTGAACTCCACACTATGAGGCCATGCCTTTTGATTGCTCCTGTTAATTCTTAAAACAAAACAAAACTGTGTATCTGATCCCAAATACATTAAATTCTCATAATTTCAGCTTCTTTGCTTCTATGTTTTTTTTTTTTTCATTTATCCAGAACACATTTAAAGGCTCTGCTTTCCATTCCTGATGATTGCTCAGGCAAATCTGTATTTTGTTGATGTATAACATTGTATTCCCTCACCTATTTCTCACTCTTCATGTTCTTTCTGAAAATAACATGCACTGCACTTTCCTTGGAAAATGCTCACAGTGTTACAGAAGAACCTGAACAGACTAAAATGAAATGCACTCTGTGCAAATCCTTATCTGTCACAGAATGATTAATTATTTATGCAGTGCAAAGGTGGTTTGCCCAACTGAAGTAATGTATTTTCATTGCATTAGAGGTAACCACTGCATAGAGGTTACCCAGTCTAAGCACGGAGTTAGACCCACTGAAGCAACTTGATTCCTCACAGAACAGAGTCCTACATCCCTGTTTATCTCAGGCCCCAGTTAAATCAAAATTGCGTATCCATAAACATATCATCCATACATACTTTTCTGATGCTTGGTGTCCTGGTTCGGCCAGGACAGGGTTAATTTGGTGCAGCCAGGCTATTCCATACCATGCTGACATCATGCCCTGGGGCCAGTTCCAGTTCTGCGGGGCAACTGGAGGCGTGTAACCAATCTTCTCGGGCCCATCTGTTTGTCTATGCGGTATCGCTTATTTATACATTTATTTTTCTCACTGTTGTTACTGCGATTGTTTCTTATGTGTCACTGTATTAAACTCTCCTTATCTCAACTGAAAAAGGCATTTAAAATTTTTTTTTGTCTGGGGGACGGGGGGCGGGGGGGGGGGCAGCAGCAGCAGCAATGTGGCTCGGCTCCCAGCAGGGACTGAACCACCACAGCTTTCCTAAACCACCACACTTGGGAGAACTGAAGTCTTACTGTGTTGTATTCATTCTTGCCTTTTGAATTTTCTTCACATTACATTAACTTAGAATCAATATTTTATCCTTATTCACACTGGGTAATAACTCACCATGGAAATAATCCCACTGTTACACTACTCAGTGTCAGGGAAGAAAATCAGACCTGAATAGATTGACATGAACCTACAAAACCTTTTAATTCTTCAAATGGAATTTCTGATTTTCAACCTCATAAAGGTTCTACCTTATCAAGAAATGTCTGCAGTTTGTAAAGATCAGGAAATAAAGGCATTATAACAAAAATGTTATGATAGGTTGTACAAGTATCAATTCCCTCTCAGAATGGAATGAATTCTTAGCTTTGCTTTGTTAAGCTTCACGTTTACCAAGAAGCAGGAAAGCATTCACTGTGGAAATGTGTTCAGTAATATTACTAATCCAAAGAAATTATTTTTCCACTGCTAGAGACAGACTTTTCTTATCACATCAGGAAGACAATAAATACTACGTATGTATGCATAAGATGGATAGGGAGAACAGAAACAGATCTTCCAACTCAGCTGTTGTTTTTTATAGCGTAAACTCTGCCACTGTTTCGACATTTGCTCTGAATTTTAATGAGAATTTCAGATCCCCCAACAGGGGATTAAAAAAGCTCTAAAATACGTCTTTTTTACATGAAGTTGTATTTTTTGTATACAGCACCTCCAGCAAAATGAAGAACCCTAAATGCTATGCTGTCAGACATGAGTTTATTACTAATTCAAAGGTTAAAGAAATAGGAAATTGTTCATGACATGGGAGACATGCTTTTCAGTAACTTAAGACTGATTTTGAAGTATTATCTCTTTTGCTTTATTTTTCGTTTGATTTATTTCATGCAAATAACTCTCACTCTTCTTGGGAACTTACAGCAGTCTCTTCTAGTTTCTCTCTCTCAGCATTTTATTTCTTTACCCCCATTGATGATGACAGAGATTAGAAAAAGTACTTAAAATCTATGATCAAGGTAGGGTAACACCATTTAAAAATACTTGTGAGTTATCACCAGTTTAGTGGATAATTTCATAAGAGCATTTTCACCTAGAAAAGAGCAGAAAGTAGTGCCAGGCAAAATCAATGCCAGGCATCAGTTGCTACACAACTTATATTTAATTACTGCCCTTCTAGAAAGCAACACTGCCTGTGGTAGTCTCAAACATAAGCTCTGTTAATTCCATTAAAATTAGCCATCAGACTCATTAGAAGTTCATCACTAGTTTTTTACAATTATTATTTGCCTAATACAAGTAAGACAATTAAAATTATCTGTAGGGATGGTGAAATACTGGGGCCTGAGTTGTGGGCCCCAAGTTGGAGTTGACCTGTGAATGAGTCACAACCTAGCAAAATGTTTTGGTTTTCTTATTGGCTTCATGTTCCAGAGGCAGAACCTGCCCCACCTCTGTCTCTGTGGCTTTGCCCTCACCCAGGTGGTCCTGATCAGGGTGGTGGTCAAGGCCAGGATTACATCAACCAGGAGCCAATTCATTGGAGGAGCTTCCTATTGGGTGTGACTTCTGCTGGGGCTGGTTGCATCTTGCCGAGCTCTCTGGGTGGTGTCCTTCCATGTGAATGGCCACTGAGGGAGCCATCTCTGTCCACTGTGTCCACCAGGTGATGTTAGCACCACAGTGGGCAGCAGAGGAGCTGGGCCTACAGGAATCTATGGCAGGACTGTCTGAAAGAAGACTTCTGAGGGCATGTTGCTGAGTTCAGCATTGGCCTGTGTGATCAGGCAACTGACAGCGTCATAAAATGACGATGGCTGAATCAGCACAATAGGTGGGGGAAGGGAAACCATTTAGGAAGACAAAACTGAACTGAATTAAGATTAGAAATAATTGAAGTACATTTTAGTCATAAAAGAACAATTTGAAATATTATCTTTTCATGGAAAGAGCACAAACAGTATGTTGATATTCAGCTTTCACACAGAATTAAAATGATGGAAGTGGCGTTCTTGAAAACATGAATTTCTAGTCAACTCCAAAGATGAAATGAAAATTCTGCAATAACAAAGGTCAATATAGTAAGTTATTCTTTTCAACTGCATAGCCAGATAACACCATGGAAGTGTACCATTCGTTTTCCCCATTATAGTGGTGGCAATTACACTATTACAACCAAATAAGAAATCTGCTTTCTTTCACATCTACCATGATATTGACAGATAGCTATCTATTGACCTAGTGTTATGCTGGTTCAGCCATCATCATTTTATGCTGTCATCAGTTGCCTGATCACACAGGCCAACGCTGAACTCAGCAACATCCCCTCAGAAGTCTTCTTTCAGACAATACTGCCATAGATTCCTGTAGGCCCAGCTCCTCTGCTGCCCACTGTGGTGCTAACATCACCTGCTGGACACAATGGACAGAGATGGCTCCCGCAGTGGCCATTCACATGGAAGGACACCACCCAGAGAGCTCAGCAAGATGCAACCAGCCCCAGCAGAAGTCACACCCAATAGGAAGCTCCTCCAATGAATTGGCTCCTGGTTGATGTAATCCTGGCCTTGACCACCACCACCCTGATCAGGACCACCTGGGTGAGGGCAAAGCCACAGAGACAGAGGTGGGGCAGGTTCTGCCTCTGGAACATGAAGCCAATAAGAAAACCAAAACATTTTGCTAGGTTGTGACTCATTCACAGGTCAACTCCAACTTGGGGCCCACAACTCAGGCCCCAGCACTTCATCTAGCCCTCTCTGACAATCTTAAAGTAATAGAACACAATTGGCAGCTGAAGTTGTGCAACTCTTTGTTTTTTATGTTCAGACTACCATGAAGAAGCAAGAGAACTTAGCACAGAAAGTCTATAAACACTTAAGGTTTTTAAGTTTATCAAGCCTTATCCCATAGTTCTTTTGTTTTGTTTTTAACAAACAACATGGGAAAGTTGACAAGTTCCTGAAGTACAACCAGTCAGCTTGCGGGGAGGTGAGAGAGGTTACTTTGCTTTAAAATAGTTCCAATGTAGGAGTATTGCACACAAATGTCAACTGAAGTCAAAAAGCACTAGGTTTTTTTCACCTAGCTGTGTTGGCTGAAATTCAGCCCACAGTAGTGCAACTCTTCTCATTACGGTAGCATTAAATGCCATGATTCCAAACAAAAGAGCTGGTGAAAATGCAGTATAAATGTAAAAATGCATAAACATACTTGGACAGTGGTATTTCTCCACAGTAGAGTCCTATAATCTGTGCCAAACATGGAGTTCACAAATCTAGTTTCTGAGTAGTCCTTTCTCATTAGCTATTGGCATGAACCACAGAGAATGATTTTTAATCCAGTCCCATCCTGCAATGAGCAAGTTAAAAATTAACTCTATTTCACATTTTTTGGCTCATTTGATAGTTTACTTACTAAATGGACTAACCATTAATGAACACCATGTCAGATGTAAAGGAAAAATTATGACTCAGCATCACAAAATATTTCCTTTTCTCTATTACATAAAGAAGAAATTTTTGGCTTGGCCATTCCATCTTTTGGATAAAAAGGCCTGGGCCAAAAGAAAGACCAAACATAGAACAAAATAGGATGGATTTGGAGACACAATAAGATGGCTGAGCCTCTGTACAGAATAGCTTATAAAAAACAAAAACGTCCACAAAAACTGCAGCAGAGGTATTACATGGTATGTTCAAGTATAAGTCATTGGTAATGCTTTTAAAGTGAAAAGATAGGTTACTTTCTAGAAAGGCTATACTGTTTCATGGAAGCTGGAGCAAGATGCTAGCAGAATGAACCAAAGGTAATGAGTACACTTGATGTATTTGTTCAGCCTCACAGAGTATACAAAGGCATCTATCTTTCCTAGTAGGTATAAAAATAATAATGGTCAAGTTAACAGAATCATCCTAGAAATTAAAACAGGATGCTAATGGTATATTTGTGCAAGTTTAACATACTTTTTATGTTACCAGTGAGTCCATACAGCTATTCTAGACAGCCTAAGTTCCAAAAGTGACTTTCTGAAGATATTTTCTGAACGGTTAAAAAGGTAGTGCAGTTGCAGCTAATTAGGTGAAGCCACTCCTTGCAAGGCATAGAATGGCTTGGTTTTTTATTACTAATTCTCCTTCTCAGACATTGCATTTGTGGTAGACAACAATAATCTACTTATTTTACCTTTCTTGTAGTCCAGGGATATAGCATAAAATGGAGAATTTTCATTTGTTTCATTTCATTGTTGCTACACCTGCAGCAGGTGTCTGAGTCATTCTGTGGTTCCCAAAGGCGAAAGCAGAGACACAGGGAGAAACATGGCTAAGAAAGTAATGAAACTTAGCCATTTGACATCCACATCTCCTCACACAAATAGATCAGCAGTAGGAAAACATATTTGCTTTGGTTTCCATTAACTTTATTACCTTCTGATGTTCTCCCCAGCACAGTGGGTAATTGTGTAATGTCTTGATTAACAACGGCAATACATCCAAGGAGCTAAGAAAGTTTTTAAGGTTACTGTTATATAGCTACACGTACAAAAAGGAAAAAACAAAAAAAAAGGGAAAAAATCCATGATTTAATACAACTCATATGTTAAAAATAATACAGAAAAAACTTTTATCACCACCACTAATTGCACCACATAAATAGCATTAGAAAAAGGCACATCGAAGAGATGTATCAGTTAATAAGTAAAATTTATCCCTTCCTCTCTAGTTCTACAAAACAGCTGAATATGCAGCTCAGTGGAGCAGAGAAACCATTACGTTTTGTAACGCAGTCTTAGGGGATTAAGGTAATATAATAGAGAAGGGCAGGCTATAGTTAAAGGCAGCTGTGTAAAAGCAGTCTCATTCAACTCTAGTTAGCTTTTAAAGGCCATGATTACTAGAAATTCAGCTGTTTATTATGCTTCATCAATAGAATCAAATTTAAATTGGACTCAGCGGTTCATTTACATGATAAAATAGGTAATTACACATTAAACTTGCTTCTTGCATGCAGTTACTCCTTCCATGTGCAAATGGATCGTTTTTACAGATTTATTAAAAAGTTCATCAACATTAGGCAAACATTGTTCTGGTAATCAGACTGAAGAAGAGCATAAGGAAGAGCTCTAGGTTTAATCACTCCTATTCACTTAAACTCAGAATTAGATTTTTCCTCCCAGACTAGAGCATTCAGTAGTTTTTTGCTTGCAACCTCTCTTGCAGGGGAGCTGTACCATCTCCCCACCACACTCCACACCCACTCTATTTTGATTATACCTTTAACTGAAAAGCCAGTAAGTGCAATGCACAGATATTTGTGACAGTATACCAGATATTGAGAAACCACAATTTCTGTAAATTATCACTGTTGAAAACTACTCAGTATACTTCACAACAATACTTTGTGCAGATATTCCAAAGTGATGATGGAGAGCTAGTGGTCTACTACCTAGAAAATGAAGCAGAGTATGCATAGACATCTTTGGGTTTGGGAAGCAGGGCAGCTGGGGGGCACCAGGGGCAGTCGCAGCCCTGGGAATTAGGCAACTTTCCGGGGATGGGTAAGAATGTGGGTCCTGCGGATGGGCTCAAGGCTGGGCCAGGCAGAGCTGGAGAATGATACTAAATCTATGCACAAGAATCTATGAATTTCTGTAATGCTTTGAAGTAGCATGTCATGCTAAGAACTCTTAACTTATCACTGTCAAAACTAAAGGTATGGGAAGAAACTTGTTTTCTTTGCAATATTTTACTCCAGACAGCTGTTCTACCCTAAAGAAATAATCTCATATTTTTTACTGAGAAGTGATGTTAAGGCAAATTAACATGCTGTGGTGCATTTAGCTATAAAAACTACCCCACAGACAGAAAACACAGCTACATCAAAATGCACAGTGGAAGTCTGAGGTTCATTAGATGTAACCAGAATAAAACAGCAGCAATGTCAAATACTCAGTGGTATAATTCCAGAAAAAGCAGTTACTTGAGATAGTGTGGAAAAGTTGTACCAAGTATAAGGGTTTATTTTTATTCTTTTTCTGTTGCAGCAGGAAGGAAACTATTACATAGGCTAGCAACTTGCAAAAGTATTGCTTCTGATCCAGGACATCCTCACTTCCACTGTTTTGCCCACCTAAGACCCGTTCCTGACTGGTATTCCAAAGTGCACCTATATCCATACTTAGCTTCAGCTTAGCGAGTAGAGTGGTCCAGCAGCTCCTGTTCACAATAATTTCATTAATTTTTTACTTATCTAGTGTGTTGGTTTAGTAAGAGCTGCAGGGTAGCCAAGCTGCACGGCCAGCCGCTTCTCCCCGCCCCCTCCCCTCTGCCGCGGGCCGCAGACAGGGAAGAAAAAAAAAGGGTTTAAAAGTGCCTTTTTGAGTTGAGATAAGGAAGGTTTAATATATATATATATGTAAAAGAAAATAACATATAATGGGAACTTTGCAGTTAACAAGAACAATATTAACAGTAAGAAAAGAGCAATACAAAAAAAAACAATACCAGAGAACAACAGAGAGGGACTGAAGCCGAGCGAAGTCCAAAGCGAACTGACTCCAACCGAACTGGCCCCTCCCCGGAACTGGCCCCGGGGCATGACGTCAGCATGGTATAGAATTACCTGGCTCCACACAACATTAACCCTGTCCTGGCCAAACCAGGACATTATCCACCCCTTATTCTATACCATCCACGTCATGCCCTGCAGCCATTTAGCAATCAAAAAGAAATATAATACAGTTCACTGGCCATTTTCCCCCAGAATTAAGTCCCCCTGAGGTACACACCAGACTTCTCCATCCTCTTGCATCACCCACCAAGTCGTACCCAGGTCCTTGAGCAAAGGCAATCCCATGGATGGATTTGCCTTTGCCTGAGGCAGGACTGACCCACACCATTTTTCCCAAAACATTCCTCATGTCTATTACAGGGACTCTATCCCCGTCCACAGCACGTGGAAGCTTTGAATGGGCAGGGCCAGCCCGATTGACAGACCCCCTGGTGTTGACTAACCAGGTGGCCTTTGCCAGATGAGTGTCCCAGTTCTTAAAAGTTCCACCCCCCACTGCCTTCAGCATGGTTTTTAATAGTCCATTGTACCTTTCAATTTTTCCAGAGGCTGGTGCGTGGTAGGGGATGTGGTAGATCCACTCGATGCCGTGCTCTTCTGCCCAGGTGTCTATGAGGTTGTTTCAGAAATGAGTCCCGTTGTCCGACTTGATCCTCTCCGGGGTGCCATGTCGCCACAGGACTTGCTTTTCCAGGCCCAGGATGGTGTTCCGGGCGGTAGTGTGATGTACTGAATATGTTTCTAGCTGCTTCCACCATCGTAAGCACATAGTGTTTTCCTTGACGGGTCTGTGGCAGTGTAATGTAGTCAATCTGCCAGGCCTCTCCGTATTTATATTTCAACCATCGTCCTCCATACCACTGGGGCTTCATTCGCTTGGCTTGCTTGATCGCAGCACATATTTCACATTTGTGTATGACCTCTGCAATGGCTTCTATGGTCAGATCCACCCCTCGATCTCGAGCCCATTTATATGTCCGATCCCTTCCTTGGTGACCCGAGGTCTCATGGGCCCACCAGGCAAGAAATAATTCACCCTTGCGTTCCCAGTCCAAATCCACCTGAGCCACCCTAATCTTGGCAGCCTGGTCCATCTGCTGATTGTTCTGATGTTCTTCAGTGGCCCGACTCTTGGGTACATGAGCATCCACGTGGCGCACCTTCACAGCTAGGTTCTCCACCCAAGCCGCAATATCCTGCCATAGTCCAGAGGCCCAGATGGCTTTCCCTCTACGCTGCCAGTTGCTCTCTTTCCACTGCTGCAACCACCCCCACAGAGCATTTGCCACCATCCATGAATCAGTGTAGAGGTAAAGCCTTGGCCACCTTTCTCGCTCAGCAATATCTAGAGCAAGCTGGATGGCTTTCACCTCTGCAAACTGGCTTGACTCACCCTGTCCCTCAGTGGCTTCGGCGACTCATCGTGTGGGGATCCATACAGCAGCTTTCCATCGTCGATGTTTTCCCACAATGCGGCAAGACCCATCAGTAAACAGGACATAGCTTGTCTTGTTTAGCATCATCCAACAGCTTGGTATATGGTGGGGCCTCCTCAGCTCGTGTCACCTTCTTCTGTGGTGGCATCCCAAAATCTTTGCCCTCTGGCCAGTTCATGATCACCTCCAGGATTCCTGGGTGAGTGGGATTCCCTGTCCGAGCCCGTTGTGTTATTAGTGCGACCCACTTACTCCACATGGCATCCATTGCATGGTGTGTAGAGGAGTCCCTTCCTTTGAACATCCAGCCCAGCACCAGCATTTGAGGTGCCAGGAGGAGCTGTGCTTCAGTACCAACCACCTCTGAGGCAGCTCTTGGAGTGTAGTTGGCTTTGGAGCCTTTGTATCCACGACTCCAGAAGCCTAGAGGTCGGACTCGGGTCTCCCCGGGTGCCCTTTGCCAGAGGCTCCAGGTAGGACCATTCTTCCCGGCTGCGGTGTAGAGCACATTCTTGATATCTAGTCCTGCCCGGATTGGCCCAAGGGCTACTGCTTGCACAATCTCCTGCTTAATTTGTTCAAAGGCCTGTTGTTGTTCAGGGCCCTATTCAAAATCATTCTTCTTTTGGGTCGCGTGGTAGAGCGGGCTCACAATCTGGCTGTAGTCTGGGATGTGCATCCTCCAGAACCCCACAGCACCCAAGAAAGACTGAGTGTCCTGTTTACTGGTTGGTGGGGACATGGCTGCTATTTTGTTGATCACATCCATTGGGATGTGACGACGCCCATCTTGCCACCTCACTCCCAAGAACTGGATCTCCAGTGCCGGTCCCTTGACCTTACTTCGCTTTATGGCAAAACCGGCCCTCAGGAGGATCTCAATTATCTTACTTCCTTTCTCAAAAACTTCTGTTGCTGTGTCCCCCCACACAATGATATCATCAATATACTGCAGGTGATCTGGAGCCCCACCTTTCTCCAGAGCAGAATGGATTAGTCCATGGCAAATGGTGGAGCTGTGCTTCCACCCCTGGGGAAATCAGTTCCAGGTGTACTGGATGCCCCTCCAGGTGAATGCAAACTGTGGCCTGCACTCTGGTGCTATGGGAATGGAGAAGAACGCATTAGCGATGTCAGTCGTGGCGTACCATTTGGCTGCCTTTGACTCCAGTTCGTATTGGAGCTCTAGCCTGTCCGGCACGGCAGCACTCATCGCTGGCGTTACTTCATTCAGGCCACGGTAGTCCACTCTCAGCCTCCACTTGCCATTAGACTTCCGGACTGGCCATATGGGGCTGTTGAAAGGTGAGTGAGTCTTGCTGATCACCTTCTGGTTCTCTAGATGGCGAATCAGCTGCTGGATATGGGAAGCAGAGAGTCTCAGTTGGTGCGGCACTCCGCCGGTGCACCGTCTTGGTGGCAGTTGGCACCTGCTGATCCTCAACCCTCAGGAACCCCACCACCAAAGGGTCCTCTGAGAGACAGGGCAAAGTGGACAATTGCTCAGTTTCCTCCAAGGCAGCTATACCAAAGGCCCATCGGTACCCTTTCAGGTCCTTGAAATAGCCCCTCATGAGATAGTCTATCCCCAGAATGCATGGGGCATCTGGGCCAGTCACAATGGTTTGTTTATGCCAGTTCTTCCCCGTTAGACTTATCTCGGCTTCCAGCAGTGCCAGCTGTTCGGACCCCCCTGTGACCCTAGAGATGCTGATGGGTTTGCCCCCTCCATAGGTTGATGGCATCAAGGTGCACTGTGCGCCAGTATCTACTAAAGCCTTGTATTCTTGTGGCTCTGATGTGCCAGACCATCGGATCCACACGTCCAGTAAATCTGGTTATCCCTTTCCTCCACCTGGCCGGAGGCAGGGCCCCTCTAATCCTGATCGGAGTCAATGACCTCATATAAGCATGACTCAGAGGTCCCCTCAAGAGGGTCAGATGCCAGATCAGCTCTCCTCTTCTGTCTGGGAGGTTTTCCACTGGAGACTGGGGCTACATCTCTTTTGGAGGATTCCCCTTTCACGATCATCTTTCCTTGCAACTCACGCACCCGTGCAGCTAGAGTTGAAATGGGCTTTCCATCCCACCTTCTCATGTCCTCTCCATGGTCACGCAGGTAGAACCATAGGTTGCCCTGTGATGTGTACCTTCCATAGTCTCTCTCTTGAACAGGGAAGCGTCTGCTCCTAATAGCTGAGACGTGGGCTCGTACAGGTGGGGAGTGGGACATGTCCTCTTTGATCTGCTGGACCTCTTGAGCCAAGTCCTTGACAGTTGAAACATAGGCATTTAGAGAAGAGGAGATGCTTCCTTCATACTGGCGGAGATGGCCAGCCACCTCATCCACCGTTTGTCCCTGGCTCTCTCTCCAGGACACTACTGCCAATGAATTGGCATACGATGGTGGTGCACTTCGCAGGAATTTCTGCCACATAGGTGCTGTGCATTGAGCCTGGTCTGGGTCCATGGGTGACTGATCATCATTCAGATCACTATAAATCATATCCAGTACAGCTAACTTCCTCAGGTGCTGAATACCTTTCTCCATGGTGGTCCACTTAATTAGCTGACAAGTAATATCCTCCTTGAAGGGACACCTTTCCCTAGCACTTGACAGGAGTTGCCTCCAAAGGCTTCCCAATTCCCTTGTCAATGAGTGCTTCCTTTGACAAGGATCCCAGTTGTTTGGCCTCTTTCACTTCTAGCTCCAGAACACTAGCCCCACTATCCCAGCATCGGAGCAGCCGAGTGATAAGCCACTCACCTGGGAGACGGCCGTAGTCCTTCCATACATCTCGCAGTTCACTCAAAGACAGGGATCGCGTGACCACCTCTGGCTCTTCCTCCTGTTCCCGTGATGACCCTGGTTCATCCTCATCCGTCACTACATGAACCGATTTCTTGGTATATTTCTTTTTCTGTACAGGGGCAACTGATACTGGCACAGGCTGTTTTTCTGGCTCAGCTGCACTATCAATCGATTTGTTACCAGGTTCAGAGACCTCCTCCTCCCCCTGAGGGGCACTGGATAGTGCTGAGTAGGAGACGATAGGCATGAGCCAGTCCCCAACACATTGCAGTAATTTGTGTCTCCCGGGAGTTGCCAGGTTGACAACATACCCTTTCTCAGTACCTTACTAATTTATCAGGATTCTGTACTTGCTCAGGAGTGAAATTCCAAAACATTGGGGGTGACCACTGTCCCAAGCACTTGCCCATGCCCTCCCACACACCCTGCCACTCATAACTATCCAGCCTCGGAGAAGGTCTCGGGGTGAAGACATTAGATAGGAACCTTATAACCTTAAATAGCACATGGCAGACATTTAGCAAACACAGCAGTGAGAGCATGCTGGCCTGGACATTCCACGGATGGGTAAACTCGTGAAAAGCTGAGAAGGTCCCCTCCCCTGTATCACCCGTAAATGGGGTGAGACCACTAACAAACGCCCAAGCCACATGCAGGTACCAGTTGCCCCCCTCATCAGCGACACAATCATATCATAAGCCGTCAGCATCCAGTACAGCACAATGAGCCCCTTCACATATTTCCCACACAAAATGAACATCGTTATAGAGAACACACAGTGGATGTAGGGAGTAATACAGGACCACGAGGCAAACAGGCTGGCCAGCATCGTGAACATGCTCTGATTCCAAGCAAAATATATATAAACAGAGAATCGTGTCTAACAAGGGTTATTTAAACACGCTTTGAACAGATTCCGTCCTTATCTCAACTCTCAGATGCACTCTCAGATGCCCCACATTGGGCGCCAAAAGATGTGTTAGTTTAGTAAGAGCTGCAGGGTAGCAAAGCCGCGCAGCCGGCCGCTTCTCCCCGCCCCCTCCCCTCTACCGTGGGCCGCGGACAGGGAAGAAGAAAAAAGGGTTTAAAAGTACCTTTTTGAGTTGAGATAAGGAAGGTTTAATATATATACATATATAAAAGAAAATAACATATAATGGGAACTTTGCAGTTAACAAGAGCAATAGTAACAGTAAGAAAAGAGCAATAAAAAAAAAAAACAATACCAGAGAACAACAGCGAGGGACTGAAGCCGAGCGAAGTCCAAAGTGAACTGACTCCAACCAAACTGGCCCCTCCCCGGAACTGGCCCCGGGGCATGACGTCAGCTTGGTATAGAATTACCTGGCTCCACACAAAATTAACCCTGTCCTGGCCAAACCCTGACATCTAGTCATCCATCTATCCAGACCACAACATGCTACAAGGATATTGCAGAAAGTGTCAAAAGCCTTGCTAAAGTTGGGGTAAATTAAATCCATTTCCTTCTTCTCTTCCACAAATCCAGCCTAGTTAGCCTAAAAGCCATCATGTTGGTCCAGCGTGATTTACTCTTGGTGAATCCAAGTAGCCTTCTCTTTCAAGGGCTCATAAATGTGCTCCAAGAGGACTCACTCTATGATTTACCAATGGACCAAGGAGAGGAAGATTGCCCTGTATTTTTCTGGACTGTATTTTTGGTGCTTTTTGAAGTTTGGTGAAAATTTGTCTTTCTTCAGCTGCTGAGGTGTTGAGCTGGTTCAGCTGTCATCAGTTTATACTGCCTTCAATTGCCTGATACTGCCATCAGTTGCCTGATCACACAGGCCAACGCTGAACTCAGCAACATCCCCTCAGAAGTCTTCTTTCAGACAATACTGCCATAGATTCTTGTGGGCTCCTCCACTGCCCACTGTGGTGCTAACATCACCTGCTGGACACAATGGACAGAGATGGCTCCCTCAGTGGCCATTCACATGGAAAGACACCACCCAGAGAGCTCAGCAAGATGCAACCAGCCCCAGCAGAAGTCACACTCAATAGGAAGCTCCTCCAATGAATTGGCTCCTGGTTGATATAATCCTGGCCTCAGTCATCACCCCAACCACAACCACCTGGGTGAGGGCAAAGCCACAGAGACAGAGGTGGGGCAGGTTCTGCCTCTGGAACATGAAGCCAATAAGAAAACCAAAACATTTTGCTAGGTTGTGACTCATCCACAGGTCAACTCCAACTCAGGGACCACAGCTCAGGTCTCAGCATTTCATGAGGACATCTGATCTCCAGACCCTTTCGAAGATGACAGGAAGTGGCCTCACTATGATATTAGCCATGTATTTTCAGCATTCTGTGAATGACCAATAAACCACAGGAAAACGTTCAGAAGAGATGGACAAGTTTGCTATGCCCATGAAGCTCAGGAAATAATGCACACATGCTGTGACTGATCATAGCTGTTGCAAAGAAGCTGACTTTATTCCAACACAAAAGCAACTGGAAAGTGGCCTTTCCTTTTTTACCTAAAGGTAAACAGCTATCAACATTTAAGTGGACCAAGTGCTGGTGTAAATTTTCCTGTGTTCACTGGGCCTCCCCAGTCAACAGCCACTCATTGAGACCAGCTGCTTTGGGACCGGACCAGCCAGGAGCAGAGTGGCAGATCTTGGGGTTCAGGGGTTTTTCTGAGGTTTTCCTTTCATAGGGAAATGCTGGGGAAATGGGATCTGCCACGGTCTGGCAGCTCTGGCAGGAGAGGCTGACAAGGTGGGGCATTGACAGGGCAATGGTTGTCACACCTCGCCCACAAAAGGAGCCCTTTGGGACCACAGCGACTGGTTGCTGTGCACAGAGCAAACAGGCAAGAGCAGTACAGCAATGGCCAAGAGGCCAAGGGCACTCATCTTAACAGATCCTGAAAGCACCATGGTGGGCACTCACTGCAGAGTCAAGGGTGCAGCTCTTGCTGGGAGGTCTGCACCATCCACCCGGAGGTGACCAATGCCTTCATCAGACAGAGCTACTGAACGTAGAGACCGAGATGCAGACCTCAGCCTGTGGGAAGTGGCCAGACCTTCCTCCTGGGGCAGGAGTGGGTGGCAATCCTGCCTGCAAAAGGTGTGCTGAGATGGGAGACTTCCTGCAGCAGGTGGCCCAGCTGCAGGAAATGGTCAAGAGGCTGCAAAGCATCAGAGATGCAGAAAAGGAGATAGACAACTGGCTCCAAGAGAAAGCTGCAG
Source organism: Eurystomus glaucurus suahelicus (assembly GCA_032159205.1). NCBI lineage: Eukaryota > Metazoa > Chordata > Aves > Coraciiformes > Coraciidae > Eurystomus > Eurystomus glaucurus. Next base: position 80,669 of record JAVFHW010075861.1, on the reverse strand, counting down.
TGGACCCACAGCCTCTGGCCAAACAGCCAAAAACCTCTCCCCCAGCACACCCAGAAAAGAGGAAAGTTGACGATGCTGGGGGATGGGAGTTTGCACAGGTAAGAACTAGCAGGAGGAGAAGACCTCCCTCAAAGCCTAAGGTGCCACTGCAGAACCACTTTAGGGGTCTGCAGAATGAAGAGAGAAAAAAGGTTGAAGCAGGTAATACCCCAGAGCATAGGGAGGCAGCCAGATCAGCTCCTTGTATAACAACAAGGGCCACCAAGAAAAGGAGATGAGTGATAGTAGTGGGTGACTCTCTTCTAAGGGGTACAGAGGAGTCCATTTGCCAACCTGATCCATTGTCTAGAGAAGTTTGCTGCTTACCAGGAGCCCATGTCAAAGGCATCACAAAAAGACTCCCAATACTGGTACGTCCCCACCAACTGCTATCCATTGCTGCTGTTCCACATGGACAGCAGTGACACAGCCAGAAGCAACATCAAGGTCTACAGAGCTCTAGAAGCAGCAGCAAAGGACTCATGGGCCCACGCAGTCTTTTCATTGATCCTCCTGGTCAAAGGGAAGGGGTTTGAAAGGGCCAACAGAATTGGGAAAATTAACAAATACCTACAGGAGTGGCTTCGACTACTTGGAACACAGGACTTGCTATGAGAAACCTGGTCTCCTGGGGGCTGATGGCATCCATCTCTCAGAGAAAGAGGAGTGCATGTTTGTCCAAAGGCTTGCCAATTTAGTAAGAAGTGCTTGAAACTGGAGTTGCTGGGGGAGGGGATCCTCAATTCATCCCACCTCGAGGCCAGTGCCAGAAATAGATGCCCTGGCCCCAGAGAAGGATTACAAGCCAATGAGAAAGCACATGAAGTACAAGGTAATGGATACCAGTCAATAAATATTCCATCCAGTAAGTCAGCTTCAATGCCTCTATGTAAATGCACAGTATGGGGAACAAACAAGACAAGTTACAGAATGTGTGCATGTCTGCAGGGCTATAATGTTATTGGCATCACTGAGACACGGTCGGATGGCTCCTGTGACTGGAGTGTGGGATTATATGGATATAGGCTTTTTAGGAACCACAGGCAGGGAAGAAGAGGAGGGGGTGTCACCCTCAGGAAGAAAAGTGGATGAGGACCTTTATAGGCAGATATGAGCATCTTCATATTCACAAATCCCTTCATGGGGGGTTTCAATCATCTGAGTATCTGTTGGAAGGATGGTAGAGCAAGGGCATCAGCAATCCAGGAGGTTCCTGGAATGCATCAATGACAATTTCCTTCTCCAGGTGGCAGAGGAACCAAGGAGATGAGGCGTTGTCCTCACCAGCAAGGAAGGGCTGGTGGCTAACGTGAAGCTCAAGGGCAGCCCTGGCTACAGTGGCCATGAAATGGTGAAATTCAAGATCCTCAGGGCAAAAAGGAAGGTGCGCAGGAAGCTCACTACCCTGGACTTCAGGAAAGCAGACTTTGACCTCTTCAGGGATCTGTTTGTCAGAGTGCCATTGGATGAAGTCTGAAAAGGAGAGGGAGCCAAGAAAGCTGATCAGTATTCAAGGACCACTTCCTCCAAGCGCAGGAGCAATGTGTCCCAAAAAAGAGGAAGGCAGACAAGAATTCCAGGAAGCCTGCATGGATGAACAAGGAGCTCCTGGGCACACTTAAAGGCAAAAAGAGAACCTACAGAGAGTGGAAACAAAGACAGCTAGACTGGGAGGACTACAAAGATGTTTTCTGAGAAGCCAGGGATCAGGTTAGGAAAGCTAAAGCCCAGATAGAGTTAAATGTGGCCAGGGACATCAAGGGCAACAAGAAAAACTTCTACAGGTATGTCAGCGATAAAAGGAGGGCTAGACAAGATGTGGGCCCTCTCCAGAAGGAAATAGGAGACCTGGTCACAAGGGAGATGGAGAAGGCTGAGGTCCTCAATGACTTCTTTGCCTCAGTCTTTACTGGCAAAGGCTCTAGTCACACCACCTAAGTTGCAGAAGCCAAAGGCAGGGGCTGGGAGAAGGAAGATCCACCAACTGTAAGTGAAGATCAGGTTCAAGACCATCTAAAGAACCTGAAGGTGTACAAGTCCATGGGACCTGATGAGATCCATTCGCAGGTCCTAAGGTAATAGGCAAATAAAGATGCTAAGCCATTTTCCATCATATTTGAGAAGTCAGGGCGGTCTGGTGAAGTACCCGCTGACTGGAAAAAGGGGAAACGTCACTCCCATTTTCAAAAGGGAAAAAAAGGAAGGCCTGGTCAACTACAGACCAGTCAGTCTCACCTCTGTGTCTGGCAAGATAATGGAGCAGATTCTCCTGAAGTGCCATCTAAGGCACATGGAAAATGAAGAGGGAACAGTTGGCAACCAACATGGCTTCATCAGAGGCAAATTATGCCTGACAAATCTGGTGGCCTTTTACAATGGAGTAACTCTAGTGGATAACGAATTGGCTGGATGGTCTCGCTCAGTGCAATCAACCACTCAATATCCCAGTGGAGGCCAGTAACAAGTCATGTTCCTCACAGGTCAGTACTGGTACCAGTCCTGTTGGTTATGTGGACAGTGGGATTGAGTGCACTCCCAAAAAGTTTGCAGATGACACCAGGCTGTGTGGTGAATACACTGACAGGCAGGGATGCAATTCAGAGGGACCTGGACAGGCTTGAGAGGTGGGCCTATGCCATGCCCAACTTCATGAAGTTCAATGAGTCTCAGTGCAAGGTCCTGCACCTGGGCCAGGGCAATCCCAAGCCCAAATAGAGGCTGGGAAATGAATGGGTTGAGAGCAGCTCAGAGGAGAAAGTCTTGAGGGTACTGATTGAAGGGATTTCAAAGATCATCTAGTTCCAATTCCCCTGCCATGGCAGGGACACCTCTCACTAGACCAGCTTGCTCAAGGCCCCATCCAACCTATCAATCAATTAACTGAAAATGGGAGAGTGTTCCAGTCCTAATGAAAAATGGTGTTAAACTAAGTTGAGTACTCATTCATAGTAAAAATATTTTTCTATTGATATATTAATACATATCTAATGGTGATGTATGACAAAAAAAGAATTTTTAACTAATGTGATTGTATATTACCACAGTCAAAAGAGTCTATAAAATAATTTGTCCCTATTGTGTTATAAACTAAAAAGAAGGCACTATAAGAAATTATTTCTTATTTCTGTCATATAAAATACAGCAAGAAACCAGAAACAGATTAGTTCTGCAAACTCTTTACGTAAAATGAACTCATAAATTAGAAGTCTGCCACTGCAAAACAAGAGGGGAATACCTGAAATAAAAAACAAACACACAAAAAAAGCTATCTTATTGCCCAATTTGAGAACTCACAAATTAACATTCTGTAAAGAGGCATCTCTATCTTAGTATGAGGTGGTTTCAACTGTTAGGAATCTGTACTAATACCAGATAGAGGCTTTGCTTAACAATTTTTAGGTAAGTATTCTTTAGAAGAATAATGATTACTTACTATTAACAATAATTGAAGTTTACTTCAGTAACTGCCAACATCACTATTCCATGATTATTTTTTCCACTAAGTAAGGTTTTCAATTTGACCAGGCTAAGCTGAAAATAAGGTCATTGTAGCAGAGGTCTTTGAATACATACATACATACTTATAGAATGTTGATACATTCCATATTCCATCAACATCCATTCAACTGTAAAATCACTGCTTGTTTTATAAAAACTATTTAATATTTAAACCCAGCTTTCACCATGCATGATCAATGACATTCATTTTGCAGGTAAAAGACATTGAATTTCAACTGACATATACACTGAGAATTATTTTATGTCATTTTTTAGCAAAGTAACAAAGTTCAGCTCAACAAGAGGCAGGACACTTACCTTGCTTTGAGCTAAATAAACTTGCTATACTAATTTTGTGGGCCATACATGTGAAGACACAGAATAATTTTAAAAAATCAAGGTGAAAATATGACTGTGGCATCTATAAATTGTTAGGACACACCACTAAAGCAGCACAAATATAAGCCATTCTATGGAAAACATCCCTAGGTGAGAAAGATTTTTCTTATGACTCACAGTGCAAGTGCTTTCTTTGCATTCCTTCAGCAAAGTTGATCAAAATGTTTTTTAGGGAAGAACAGAGTTTTTTACAAATAAGTGGAAAACACAAAGCCACTTTTCTGTTACTACAGAAGGGACTGTGGGGGTGACAGAGCACTGGCTGCTCAGAGAGATTGTGAAGTCTCCTTCTCTGGCAACTTTCAAAACCTGTCTGGATATGTTTCTGTGCAACCTGCCCTAGGTGAACATGCTTTGGCAGGTGGGTTGGACTAGTTGATCTTCAGAGGGCTCTTCTAACGACTACCCTTCTGTGATTCTGTAATTCTATGGCTGAGAGTCATATACTCACAAAAGCTAAGGCTAGTGGATTTGCACAGCCATCGGTCCTCTTGAATTGTTCCAGCCTCTCCTCCAAAACCTTACAAACTGTCACAGAAAGCTAATAAAAAAAAATAGTGCAGAACCTCAATTTTACCAAAAGCTTTAGATAGTAAATAATTACCATTACACAATAACATCAGACTTAGGGGAAAACAGCTAACAGGAAGAAAGGTGGAACAGTTTAGGAGTATGAGCACTACATTCTCTCATTTTGAGTTTGCATTTGATCATCATAATCAGGGAAGATTAGCATCTTTGTACTTTATTTCCATTTATATTATAAAATGAGAGCATTACAAGAAAGTAGAGGTAAAAGAAAATTGGTATGTTGCTTTATATTCTGCATATTCTGAACATTAAGATATTTAAATTACATTTCTTAAAAGGAAAGAAATTTTGTTCTTGAGTGAGAATGAAGGAACTGTAGCACTGTGAAATGGAATACATTATTTTAAAAGTACAGAATATGTGGCATCTATATTCAGCCTTACTGGGCCATATTCTATTAGCACATCCTTTGGACCTAGAACACCCAGTATATAGATTGCTTCCTAACAACAATTTTTATCACACAGAAGCCTCATTAAGTTGGAAGAGATTTCATTATTTCTCCAAAGCAAGTCATTGGATAACTACTGATATCTTGCACCTTTCCAGTTGCCTAACCAATTTTCAGTTAAACTCAGATGAAATAATTGTTAGGTGGTCATTACTTCATGAAACTTCTGACTGACTTAGTAGGGAGCTACAATAATCATTCTAGTTACTTTATTTAGCCAAGCAACTGAAAAGCTCTCATCAGACTAATACAGTACTCTCTTAAAGCCTGATATCACACAAAGCCATCTTTATTCCATTTTTTGGTCAAATTTCAGATGTTTCAACAGGTAGATAATTTAATAGACTTCAAGCTTTTGCCTAAGGTGCGCAGATCATGATGCTTTGCAATAACTTCTTAGCTACAACCTCGAATGGTATCAGCCACGAGATGTAACACCGTTTTGACCAGAAAATGTTTACAACTTCCTGTAACAGCAGGGATAGTGTGCAGTTCTGATCAACAATTTCCTTGTTCAGATTCTTTGCTGGAGTGAGAATATTGTGCAGCTTCATCTTACCCTCTTACACTGATGTTTATTGCACTAGATGATTCTCCTTTTCCCAAGCAGTCACTGTGTTATCACTACTTTCATCTTAAATTAATTTTCCATTGCTCCTGTGTTAATCTTTTTGCTCAGTGTTTCAAATATAAGATCAGTTTTCTTTCTTCAGGTCCTTTCTTTTTTTGAAAGTGGAAATTCTTTTTAGGGCTAATCCTGATCTTTTTTAATACCTCAATAGGGCAGCTGGATGTTCTACTGCTATTAAAAGGCACAATTATGATTATAAATGCCAAAAAAGAAAGACGTGGAAATCAATCACAATCTAATAAAGTGGACAGAAACACCAAAGCATAGAGCTCCCCAAACCCACAGCACTAATCCTCCTCAGTCAGCTACTGACCTATAGACATCTCATCCCTTTTAGGATAAGATGTAAGAAAACAGCTTACAAAAGCCTTATTTTAGATAACTCTAGCTCTGTATTTTACATTTGCATTGGGCTGAAATTTTAGATAGCAGATGTGGATTTATGAAAATTTGCTTTTATGCACAATGTGATATGTAAAAGGATAAGTTCTCTGTTTATTAGTGCAATCATCATCCTTTTAGCCATGATGGAAGATGGATTGTCACACTAAAGTTGAAAGGCTAACTCCTTCTTCTGCAATGCTCTTTATTTCATTTCACTTCATAAATAGCAAATAGGTTTCACAATGAGAGGAAATTTGGAAGAATAGTGGCCCAAGGGTAAGGGATAACATTTCCACAGAGAGTTTCATGTTCCAGTACAGAAATGCTAGAAATTGCTGTTCTTCTTCACGCTAGGAGTGGAGCTTCAACATTTCAGAGGCTGAGCAAGCTATAATTTGTGCCTTTTTGTTTCCAAAATTTTATGCACTGTTAACAGAGTGAAAACGCACCCCGTGCTTTTCCACGTGTTTATCTAGCAATGGCAGTTCTGCTGGCTCTCCCTGTCTACTGTCACTGCTCCCTGCTCTCCTTGTCTTCCCAAGCAATGTGAGGTTGTGTCCTGTCCCCCTGACTGCTTTACTACCACCCTCAGTGTCTGACTCCCCAGCCTTTGCACAGTAGCCCCCTCCTGCTGGGCAGTACCTCTCCCTAACAGCATTTCTGTTGCTGATCATACCAACATAACAGCTCAAATCCGACTAGCACTGGCAAAAGCCACACCTTTACAGGTGCTAAACTCAGTGATTGTCACGAACAACTCAGGGCAGTTCTTCCAAAGGTACTGGACATTCATTCAAAGGTCTTGTTCTTTGCTTAATGCATATGGCATTAAAAGCACCTGAGTTCTCTGTTTTGTAATTTCTGTTACAGAATTTCTGCTTAATACATTTATTCATGCACTATGTATTTTATTCCCTAGACAGAAATGTTTATTATCTCAGAAAACTTCAATCTTCCTGGTTTCTCTGTAGAGGAAGGAGAGAGATGCTCTTTACCTGCAGCTTCTTCCTACTCTCTGTATTTAGACTCTCTGCTTCCCATCTCTTCTGGAATTGGAGTTTTCATGCATTACTGTCTTTTGTTGTTAGGATCTAAACCAAAATATAATCCTGCTAACCTGGGTAGCAAAGGGCAAGTAGATATTTCTTCATGACACAAGTTCGTTCACTCGGCAATTCACAACACTGAAAATAACAGATTGCTCACTTTTTATTTATTTGCCTTTTCTTGTTTGTTTCCTTGTAGACATCTTTTGGTTAATTTCATGTAATCAAGAAAAATATAAAGGAGATAAATTGAAACTTATGTTACACAATTAGAAATTTCCTGATGGTCCACAACTAAATTCTTACCAGAAATCTACTTATAATAGTAGTAAAATATCAATACAAGACCCATTCTCTCGGCATAAAACCATATCTGACTAAATATGCCATTAATTGTCTCTCAAGACTACAGCAGTTACTGTTTGCAGATGCACCATGCTCCATTATTTATTTTTCCTACACAACCCAATGTGTAAAATTCCCATTCTTGTTAACAGAAATTAAAATGTCAATATACTACCCTCAGGGAATAATGAAAAAGCTTTTCTGTACCTCTTGGATATTAAAGATTGCTACCAGCTTCAAAGAAATGTGGTTTCTGTGTGTAAAGCTTTGTAAATAACAAATAAACAAAAAGCCCACAGATACATTAAACGCATCTCCTACAAAGACAGGCTGAGAGAGTTGGGGTTGTTCAGCCTGAAGAAGAGAAGGCTTCAAAGAGATCTTACAGAGGCTTTCCAGTATCTGAAGGGGGCCTACAAGAAAGGTGAGGAGGGACTGTTGACAAGGGCAGGATGAAGGGCAGTGATTTTAAACTAGAGAAGAGTAGATTTAGATTGGACATTAGGAAGAATTTTTTTTCTATGAGGGTGGTGGAACACTGGAACAGATTGCCCAGAGAGGTGGTGGAGGCCCCATGCCTGGAGACTTGATGGAGCTCTGAGCAACCTGATCTAGTTGGAGATTTCCCTGATGATTGCAGGGGCGTTGGACTAGGTAACCTTTGAAGATCCCTTCCAACCCAATGTGTTCTATGATTCTATGATATCCTGGCATGTATTAGATATTCCTTTGCAATCTCACCTCCTACCCTTTCCCCTTCAGGCTCCAAAGCAAGATTCATGATGGAGTTAACTGAATCTCCTGAAGTCATGGAGACTAATGAAGTCTACTGTAGAGGAAAGTTACTTGTTCAAAACAAATAAATCCAATATTGTGAACTCCTTCAGATTTTATTTCAGAGTGTATGGAAGACATAGAAACCTGTAGGCAAATAAAAGAATGTAAAATAAATTTCTTCTAAAGTGTGGCAAAATGGAGAAGAAAGAAGGACAGAGAAAGAAAGAAAGAAAAGAAAGAAAAGAAAGAAATAAAGAAAGAAAGAAAGAAAGAAGGACAGAGAAAGAAAGAAAGAAAGAAAAGAAAAGAAAGAAAGAAAGAAAGAAAGAAAGAAAGAAAGAAAGAAAGAAAGAAAGAAAGAAAGAAAGAAAGAAAGAAAGAAAGAAAGAAAGAAAGAGAAAGAAAGGTGCTTATCGTCCAAGTGTATTCATTGTTACAAAATTGGTCAGATACAACAACTTTTTAACAAGATTCCTCTTGTGAATACATTTACTTGTGTAATTATTTAAAACATAAGGTCATGTCTTTTACAGGTTTGTTCAGTAATGTGGACCTGAGAATTTATTTGGAGAATTAGAACATTTTGAAGTCAGAATTATCCTTAAGAAAATGCACTGGAAATAGTTCAGTCACAACTTAATTTTACCTTCTAAGTCCTTGTCTAAATTAAAGAGAAGAGTATCATTTTGTAGTGAAAATTCACTAATACACAGACAAATTTGATGCTTAATACATTTGTTCATGTACTACGTGTTTTTTCCCTTAACATTTTCTTTCTCCCCTTTCTTATCTCCCACAATTTACCTAAAATAGAAATGGTGGAAACAATTCAGTTCTTAATCTAAGTGACATTTAAATGACATAGAAATGTACTATGTATATTATGTTCCTTAAACCATGAATTGACTGCTTCCCTATATCTGCCTTTTTTATCTATTACAATTTTGCTGCAGATTTAAGATTAAATTTTATTTAGTGTCTCTATTGAATAGTTTTGTGCAGGCACAAAATGGTGCTTGTGTTAACTGTGAAGTGTAAAGAAAGCCAAAACTGTGTTCAGTCATTGAACACTTGTCAGTAAAATTAAGCTTATCCTTTTGACTGTGTCGTTTTAGCAGCTCTTAATATGTGCTTTTATTGGGTCTGGCTGAGCTGGAGCCAGGAGCTAGAAAGGTGTTAATAACACACCCATGTTGTGCCTACTGCTGAGCAGTGCTCAAACAGCACTAAGGCTCTTTCCAACACACCTACCCCCCTCACTGTGTGATGGGGTGGGCAAGATCTTGAGAGGGGACACAACCAGGACAGCTGACCCAAACTGGCCAAAGGGATATTCCATACCTTATGATATCTGCTCAACAATGAAAGCTAGGGAAAAGGAGGAGCAGGGCCAGGGGCTTGTGGTGGATGACAACATCTGTTGTCCCCCAGAGCAACTGCTAAGCATATTGGAGCTGGGCTTCCTAGGAAGAGGCCAGACGTTGCCAGTGATGAGAAGTAGAGAATAAATTCTTGTTTTCTTTGCTTCCACATGTGGTCTTTTCTTGGCTTTGCTTTGTTTTCTTTAAACTGCCTTTATCTTGACCCACAAGGTTTATTTTCCATCTTCTTTTCCTCCCTCTTGCACTGCGCGGAAGGGGTGGCAGGAGTGATAAGCGGTTTGACAGGCACCTGATGCCAAGCTAAGGTTAAATCACCACAATGCTAAAGAAAGCTAGGGCCACCAATAAGCAAATGTCGGATGACACATTTCAAACTCCAAACCGGGAGTCATAGATAAATCCTGCCAAACTCCTTTTCCTAGATTCATTGATTTCAAAGCTAGAGAGAATTAACCAATTTTGACCTTGTTTCTGTCACAGGGTCGTACAGTTCTTGTGGCCTTCCCTGTATAGAAACAGACATTCTTCACAGTGAGTGGCTATCAGTTTGCCATTAAGTACAATTACATCTTTCTCTGGCTTATAGTATATTCATAACCACTTCTTCTTCATGCCTACTGTCTCCTCCAGCCTCAAACCTCACACATAGAAACACAGAGAACGACTAGCTGAGTTTAATTAGTAATTAACAGAAATAACAGCTACAATCTCCCCTGAAGAAATTGTAATAGAGCTGGAGACTTCTCTTTTTTCTTTTTTTTTCTTTTTTTTCTTCCTATGAGTACAAGCTTTTTGAAGCTTTTTACAGCAAGAAAGTCATGTGCTTTTCTGCTCTACCTTCTCAGACATCTTTTATGGTCAGCTATATGGCCCATGACATTGAACATAAACATATGCAACTTCTTATCAGTTCAAGCACTTAGGTTATAAATGTCGTACAAAGATGGATAGCATGCAGTAGTCTTCAATATATCAATCAATGTCATAGACAGTTGGCTCAAATGCATCCTCACCAAGTCTGCAGTTTACACCTAGCTGAGTGGTGTAGTTGATACACCTGAGGGATGGGATGCCATCAAGAAGGACCTGGACAAGCTTGAGAATTGGGCCCATGTGAAGCTCATGAGGACAAGTGCAAGGTATCAAGACAGACTGGGGGATGAAGGGATTGAGAATAGCCCTCTGGAGAAGGAATTGGGGGTACTGGTGGATGAAAAGCCAGAAATGTGTGCTTACAGCCCGGAAAGCCAACTGTATAGTGGGCTGCATCAAAACAAGTATGACCAACAGGCATAGAGAGGTGGTTCTGCTCCTCCACTCCACTTGATGAGCCCTCACCTGGAGTACAGTATCGAGCTCTGGAGTTCTCAGCACATGAAAGATGTGGATCTGTTGGAGCAGGTCCAGAGGAGGGCCACAAAAATGATTGGAGAGTTGGAACACCTCTCCTATGAAAATATGCCAAGAGAGTGGAGTTGTTCAGCCTGGGGAAGAGAAGGCTCCAGGGAAACCTTATTGCAGCCATTCATTACTTCAAGGTGGCCTGTAAGAAAGATGGGGCAAACTTTTTAGCCTACTGTGATAGGATAAAGGGTAATAGTTTTAAAATAAAAGAGGGTAGATTTAGACTAGATATAAGGAAGAAATTTTTTACGGTGAGGATGATGAAACACTGGAACAAGTTGCCCAAAGAGGTGGTAGATGCCCCATCCCTGACAACATTCAAGGTCACGTTAGATAGGGCTCTGAGCAACCTCATCTAGTTGAAGATGCCCCTGCTCGCTGCAGGAGGGTTGGACTAGATGACCTATGAAGGTCCCTTCCAACCCGTACTATTCTTTTATTCTGTGATTCCATCTATTTCTAATGCTGGCAGCCATAGAGATAGTTTAGTGCTATGTTTCACCAAGGCTGTTTTTCAATACAACTCAGGCTAAACAAAGTGTAACACTAGAGTATCAATAGTGGTTCAGAGGCAGTTTATATATTTCACTGTGGCACTAAGTTATGTTATGTAGACATAGGCTGGTGTGCAAGACAAAACTGTTCTCTTTGTACAGGGTGCTCTTTAGAAAGAAGGAGACTATTATTCGTATTCCCTGAGAATAAGGGAAACATTTCACTTAAATACTGGGGATTGTTGTCCAACCAAAATAGCTAGTTTGTCCTACAAAGGCATTTAAGTTTAGTTATACCCCTTAGGGCATCCAAGCCTTTTTCTTCAATGTTTATAAAACGTCCATCTGTATGATAGTTCAAACATAAATTGTACAAGGAGAAGTGACTCCCAACATACCTATCTGTATGACTCTGGCAGAGGAATACAGAACAAAACTCATAGGTAAAGAAGCCATGAAGTGGGAAGATGAGTGTCACTGTTTGTAGTGGAATTTTGTAGGACTTAGAAAAAAAAGAAACCTCCAGCACTTTGTAAGCTTGTTACTTACACAAACCATTATATCTGACCAAAATTTCAGGTTTGACTTAGACAAAGGATTGAAATTCAGGATACCACTTGTATGAACATGCTGTTACTAAAGTATCACACTATGACTGTCTTTCTCACAAAAGCCAGTATCTACAAAGCACCACAAATAAATATGTCTGGTATCAGTCACTATTAACACCTTCCAGTAAAAACAATGAATAATATTAACATAATTTATTAAAAAAAAAACAGTAAACAAGCAAAATACTAAGTGTGAACAGGATGCAGAAGATGTGGTAAGTCAACAAACTAGGAAAAAGTCATATGTACCTGGAAGACAGGGTCAGAAATACTTCACCTGGAAGTTATAAGAATTAGACTACTTTAATAATCCAGTCACAGATTGGATCTGAAAGGACAATGATGGCAAAACAGAGGGATCAAAATGGAGAATAGGAAGATGCTTGAGACACAGGAGAGTTCTGAGACACACGCTAGACCAATAGCTTCATTACCACACAGGAAAGGATAAGTGTTATGGAAACAAGTGATAATTACCACTACTCATCCAGATTTATTGGGGAAATGAAAGAAATCTAAAAGCCTGCTGAGCAGCCATTAAGATCAAAGCACAGTTGTCATAACACAGAGGCTGAAAATTCTAGCTCTCTCATTTTAAAGTCCTGATGAGGAAATGGAACATAAATACCATTCATCTTCTCAGTTTAGCTATAATCTCACATTCACGAACAAAGTGTCATTCAGTGACCTCTGTTTTCTTGTGCTAGTGACATAATCAATCTCTAAAAGGATTTCAGGTATCTTGGAAAAAAAACCAAAGCTTTAAGAAATTCTCATTGTTGTTTTTTACTGTGAAAAAAAACTGTGAACCTTTTAATATTTACTTTCACTGGGCACCTCAGATTTTGAAATGTACTTGGCCAAATTTCTAGATAAACCAGATTTTACATTTGCAGCTGCTAAGTATTTGCACTGCTCCACACTTTATATGAGATACTGCATTGCTTATGAGAACAGAGCAACACCATTCTCAGAAGTACTACAGGTAGAATTTTTATCAAACTTTTTATAAACAGAATGATACAAAACAATTTGATTTTTTGTACTGAACTGAAATTTCCTTAATGGAAAAGTTGGAATAGGTTCATTTGTGCCTTAAGGCTAATCAATCAGAATTATGCCCAGCACATTATGTAAAAATAGGTTCCTCAATAAAATGTTTCTGCCTAGGCATTTTTCAGGATAGAATAGCAATTACAACAAACAATGAAACAGAATTTGAAATATCCATTTAACCGTGGTATCTGAGAGGGCACTTGGGAAAACATAGCACAGGTTGTAATAACGAAAGACAAAATAACAAAAATGGGAAAAGAGCACATGGTATACAAACTGCTCCGAAAAGCTTTCATTCCTCCTTCCTGTACTTACTTATTGAATAGCATAGTAAAAAAGGTCAGACACAGAATTTCAGATTCCAAGGCAGCTAACTGATTTATAGGTCAGGAATAGGCTTAAGCCTGGACATTTCTAACCTCGAAGCAGTCATCACATTTTTTGCATTGATTCAATTCTTGATGTGTTACTAGACCCACTCCTATAATGTGAAGAGGTGGTAAAAAGCAATTGAGTAATTTTTGTAGAAGTTGCACTATGATATTAGGAATTAAGCAAGTGTCCCTTAGGCACTTTACTACTTAGCAGCTGGAATATATTGTATTTGAGTTAAGCGTGATATACACTGCTGTGCCTTCTGCTTTAATTTTAACATGTAAATCTCTCAGATTTAACTAGTAAACATACAGAAGATATTTTACTTGTGTATTTGTAAACTGTGTCCATTTAGGGGTTCAGGGCAGGTCCCCACGGAAACAGAAAGTGTGCTCCCCCCTCCCTATCCCTTAGTTCCCCCCAGACAGGAAGGCAAGAAAGGGAGATCAGGAGTAAAAAGAGAGACTTTGCACTGTATTGGAAGTTAACAAAAATAATAAGATATATATAGTTTAACAGGGAACAGAAAGCACGAAGGGAAAGTAGATATATGTACAAGGATGGGGGAAAACACAATAAATGCAATATAGTACAAAACCAGAGGTTGGATGGCTTCAGATTCACAGGAGGATGAGGAGATGGTGAGAAGATGGCTTCTGGCCGCATGGAAAAGGGTCAGCTCCGAGCTTCTCTTCCTCCTGCGCTGGAGACCACTTCCCGCCTCCCGTATCCGGTGTAGACAGGAAGGGGGAGGGAATAACTGCTTCCCCCTTGGGACCCTCAGGGTGTCCAGCTACTGTGTCCTGGCCCCAAGCCTCAAACCATAACAGTAAACACATTGAGGTGGTTTAGTCCCTGCTGGAACCCAAAACACATGACTGCTGCTGCTGCCCCCCAACCTCTCAGACAGGAAAAAAACAGCAAGAAGTGTTAAAAATGCCTTTGTGGGTTGAGATAAGGAGAATTTAATATGCAAAATGACAACAACAATAGCAATAACAACGGTAGGAGAAATAAGGTACAAAACAGGCTATACTGTGTGAATAAATGGGCAGAGTGGACCCAATGGACATATGCACCCTCACCCAGCCGCATGCGGAACCAGTGCTGGGGGCATGACATCAGCATAGTATGGAATAGCCTGGCTGTAGCACTTCCCCAGCTGCTGAAAATTAACACTGTCCTGGCTGAACCAGAACATTATCTGCCCCTTATTCTATCCATAACATCTACATTATGCCCAGCAGCCATTTAAAAATCAACAAAATACAATATAGTTCACTGGCCATTCTCCTCCAAAATTAAGTCCCCCTGAGACACACATTGGACCTCTCCATCCTCCTGCATCACCCACCCAGGTTCTTGAGCAAAGACAATCCAGTGGATGGTTTTGCCTTTGCCTGAGGCAGGACTGACCCAGACCATTTTTCCCAAAACATTTTGCATGTGTATCACATGGACTTTATCCCCGTCTACTCTACATGGCAGTTTTGACTGGGCAGGGCCATCTCGATTTTCAGGTCCTCTTGTACTGACCAGCCAGGTGGCCCTTGCCAGATGCACATCCCAGTGTTTAAAGGTTCCACCCCCCTTTGCCTTCAGTATAGTTTTTCACAGTTCGTTGTACCTTTCAATTTTTCCAGAGGCTGGTGTGTCGTAGGGGATCTGACAGATCCACTTGATGCTGTGTTCTTCTGCCCAGGTTTCTATGAGGTTGTTTTGGAAATGAGTCCTGTTTTCTGACTCAGTTCTCTCTGGCGTGTCGTGTTGCCACAGGACTTGCTTTGCAACACCCAGGACGGTGTTCCAAGTGGTGGCATGGGGCACTGGATACATTTCCAGCCACCCAGTGGTTTCTTCCACCACCATAAGCACATAGTGCTTGCCTTGGCAGGTCTGTGGCAGTCTGATGTAGCCAATCTGCCAGGCCTCTCCGTATTTATATTTCAGCCATCATTCTCCATACCACCGGGGCTTTAACTGTTTAGCTTGCATGATTGCAGCACATAGCTCACATTCGTGTATGACCTCTGCGACAGTATCTATGGTCAGGTCCACCTCTCGATCGCAAGCCCATCTACATGTGGCATCACTTCCTTGGTGACCCAAAGTCCCATGGGCCCACCAGGCTGTAAAGAACTCACACTTACACTGCCAGTCCAAATCCACCTGAGCCACTCTAATCTTGGCAGCCTGGTCCATCTGCTGGTTGTTCTGATGTTCTTCAGTGGCCTGATTCTTGGGTATATGGGCATCCACATAGAACAACTTCACAGCCAGGTTCTCCACCTAAGCTGCAGTATCCTGCCATAGTCCCATGGCCCAGATGGTTTTCCCTTTGTGCTGCCAGTTGCTCTCTTTCCACTGCTGCAACTGCCCCCACAGGGCATTTGATACCACCCAGGAGTCAGTGTAGAGGTAAAGCCTTGGCCACCTTTCTCGCTCAGCATTATCCAAAGCCAGCTGGATGGCTTTCATCTCTGCAAACTGGCTCGATTCACCCTGTCCTTCAGTAGCTTTGGTGAGTCATCGTGTGGGGCTCCACACAGCAGCTTTCCATCGTCGATGTTTTCCCACAATACGACAGGACCCATCCGTACACAAGGCATAACGCTTCTCCTCATCCAACAGCTTGTTGCATGGTGGGGCCTCTTCAGCTCGTGTCACCTTCTGTGGTGACATCCCAATATCTTTGCCCTCTGTCCAGTTTGTGATCACTTCCAGGATTCCTGGGCAGCTGGCGTTCCCTATTTGAGCCTGTTGTGTTATTAGTGTGACCCACTTACTCCACGGGGCATCCACTGCATGGTGTGTAGAGGAGTCCCTTCCTTTGAACATCCAGCCCAGCACCAGCAGTCGGGGTGCCAGCAGGAGCTGTGCTTCAGCAACGACTACCTCTGGGGCAGCTTGAACTCCCTCATATGCTGCCAATATCTCCTTTTGAGTTGCAGTATAGTTGGCTTTGGAACCTTCGTATCCACAACTCCAGAAGCCTAGAAGTCGGCCTCGGGTCTCCCCAGGTGCCCTCTGCCAGAGGCTCCATATAGGACCATTCTTCCTAGATGCAGTGTAAAGCACATTTTTTATATTTTGACCCACCCGGACTGGCCCAAGGGCTACTGCCTGCACGATCTCCTGTTTAATTTGTTCAAAGAGCTGTTGTTGCTTAGGGCCCCATTCAAAATCGTTCTTCATCTGGGTCACACGGTAGACCAGGCTCACAATCTGGCTGTAGTCTGAGACGTGCATCCTCCAGAACCCCACAGCGCCCAAGAAATACTGAGTGTCCTGTTTACTGGTTGGTGGGGACATGGCTGCTATTTTGTTGATCACATCCATTGGTATGTGATCCATCCATCTTGCCATTTCACTTCTAAGAATTGAATTTTCTGTACCAGTTCCTTAGCTTTACGGCAACGCCGGCATTCAGGAGGATCTCAATTATTTTCCTTCCTTTCTCAAAAACTTCCTCTGCGGTGCTCCCCCATATGACAATGTCATCAATATCCTGCAAGTGTTCTGGAGCCCCACCTTTCTCCAGTGCAGCATGGATCAGTCCATGGCAAATGGTGGAGCTGTGTTTCCACCCCTGGGGCAATCGATTCCAGGTGTACTGGATGCCCCTCCAGGTGAATGCAAACTGTGGCCTGCACTCTGATGCAATAAGAATGGAGAAAAACGCGTTAGCAATATTGGTTTCCTACATGGCAGCTATACCAAAGGCCCATCTGTACCCTTTCGGGTCCTTGAAGTAGCCCCTCCTGATGGCTGCACGGGCCACCTGGGCCCCTAGTAGCTGCCTGCACAGGGTGTCTGGGCCAGTCACAATTGGGGTGTTTATGCCAGTTCTACCCGGTTAGACTTACTTCAGCTTCCAAAAGAGTCAGCTGTTGGGATCCCCCTGTTACCCCAGAGATACAGATGGGTTTGCCACCTGTATGCTTGATGGCATCAGAGTGCACTGTGCACCAATATCTACTAGAGCCTTATATTCTTGTTGGTCTGATATGCCAGGCCATCGGATCCACGTAGTCCAGTACTTCCAATTATCCCTCTCCTCCATCTGGCTGGAGGCAAGGCCCTCTCAAATCCTGATTGGAATCACTGATTTTGTATAAGAACAATTTAGAAGTCCCCTTGAAAAGGTCAAATATTACAGCAGCCCCTCTCTTCTGTTTGGGAGATTTCCCACTGGAAATTGGGGTGACATTTCTCTTGAAGGACTCCCCTTTCATGATTGTATTTCCTTGCAACTCATGTACCCATGCAGCTAGAGTTGAAGTGGGTTTTCCATCCCACTTTCTCATGTCTTCTCCATGGTCACCCAGGTAAAACCACAGGGTGCCCAATGGTGTTTACCTTTCATGGCCTCTCTCTTGAACAGGGAAGAGTCTGCTCCTAATAGCTAAGACGTGGGCTCGTACAGGTGGAGAGTGGGACACGTCTTCCTCGATTTGCTAGACCTCTTGAGAGAACTCCTTGACAGCTGAAACATAGGCATTTAGAGAGGAGGAGATGCTTCCTTCATACTGCCAGTGCTGGCCAGCCACTTCATCCATCATTTGTCCCTGGCCATCTTTCTAGGACACTGCTGCTAATGAATTGGCATATGATGGTGGTACACTTTGCAGGAATTTCTGCCACATGGGTGGTGTACATTGAAATTGGTCTGGATCCATGGGTGACTGCTCATCATTCAGATCACCATAAATCGTGTCGAACACAGCTATTTCCCTCAGGTGCTGAATACCCTTCTCCATGGTGGTCCACTTGCTTAGCTGAAACATGACATCATCCTTGAAGGGGTACATTTCCCTTACACTTGACAGGAGTCATCTTCAAAGGCTGAGGGTCTGTGCATGCTTCCCAATTCCCTTGTCAATGCCTGCTTCTCTAGACAAGGATCCGAGCTGCTTGGCCTCTCTCCCCTCTAGCTCCAAAGCACCAGCTCCACAATCCCAGCATCAGAGCAGCTAGTTGATAACCCGCTCACCTGGGAGACAGCTATAGTCTTTCCATGTGTCTCACAGCTCACTCAAGGATAGGGATTGGGTGACCACCTCTGGCTCTTCCCCCTGTTCTCATGTTCTCCCTGGTTTATCCTCACCCCTCACTACACGCACAGATTTTTTGGTATATTTCTTTTCCTGTACAGGGGTGACTGATACTGGCACAGGCTGTTTCTCTGCCTCAGCTGCACTATCAGCCAGTGTGTTGTCAGGTTCAGAGACCTCTTCTTCCCCTTGAGGGCACTGGATACTGCTGAGCAAGATACAATAGGCATGGGCAAGTCCCCAACACATTGCAGTAGTTTGTGTGTCCTGGGAGTTGCTGGGTTGACAGCACACCTTCTCTACATGCTTTACTAGTTTATCAGGACTCTGCACTTGCTCAGGAGTGAAATTCCAAAACATTGAGCGTCAACACTGGCCCAAGCACTTGCCCACATACCTTGGCACACCTTGCCACTCATATGTATCCAGCCTTGGGGCAGGTCTCTGGATGATGGCATTGGATAAGAACCATGTAACCCTAATGAGAACCTGGCAGATGAAGGGGGGACATGTAGCTCTAGGCCTGGACATGTAGGCCTTTCAAAAATTTAACTATAATGCCACTTAGCTAGTTTACCGAGGCAAAGCCTTGCAAAATCCAATCACAATACTCATTGAAATTGATTATTGAAGCGAAGCCCGAGCAAGTTCCAATCACAATACTCATTGAAACTGATCATTGAAGCAAAGCGTTACAAGTAGCTATAGGGAACCCAATGTGTCAAGAATGAAGACAAATGAGAAGTACCTGTTCTGCACAGACTGGAGGTAGGCCAGAGCCACAGGGAGTCTGTGTGAAACTTAGGGGTGAAAAGGACAAGACCGAGGAAGAGCGTTTGCTTCAACACAAGATGATGGGTCGACCACCAGAAGACCACCACCACAACACACTGCGCAGGCGCAAGGGGGAGGACACCTAATTACCATACGAAGCGGGGATAGATGACATATGTGTCTAGCGTATTGGGCAATCTAATGAATATGTATTGATTTACTGCTTATAAACATGATGCAGAGCCATGCTGGTGTGCACGCTTTGGGAGGCGCTAGCCCCCGTGCACCCACCGGCGAATAAACATACCTCCTCATAAACTCTCTGCGAGTTTTTGAGCTCATTTCTGTGCGTCACAGACATTCAGCAAACAGAGCACTATGAACATTCTGGCCTGGACGTTCCAAGGATATCCCAAATCTTCAAAAGCCAAGAAGGTCCCCTCCCCTGTTTCACCCATAGATGGGGTGAGACCACTAAAAAACTCCTAGGCTGCATACAGTTGCCGGTTCGCTCCCCCAGGCATTGACACAATCATATCATAAGCTGTCAGTATCCAGTAAAGCACAATGAGATCGTTGATCCATTTCCTACAGATTATAAAGATCATCACTGGGAACACACAGAGGATGTAAGTATTGATGCAGGACCACCAGGCAAATAGACTGGCCAGCATTGTGAACATGCTCTTATTCAAACTATATATATATAAAAACAGAAAATTGCATCTAACAGGAATTATTTTAACACACTCTGATCTGATTCTGTCCTAATGTGAACTCTCTGTCCCCATGTTGGGTGCCAAAATCTGTGCCGAGCCGATCCACATGGCCGCTGCTGCTGGCCCCCCACCCCGCGGCAAAAGGGATTAAAAATGCCTTTTTGGATTGAGATAAGGAGAATTTAATACAATAGCACACAAGAAACAATCAGAACAGCAACAGCAATAACAACAGTGAGAGAAACAACATACAAAATAAGTGATACCAAGTGGACCCATACCCATGCACCCTCATGCTGTCGCATGGCATGGATCCTGGCACTGGGGTCATGATGTCAGCATGGTATGGAATAGTCCAGCTGTGTCCTCCCCCCAACAATATTAACCCTGTCCTGGCCAAACCAGGACAGCACCCCATTACAGTTAAACAGGAAATAAATGTTATGCATATGAAACATTACATGGAAGAATATAGGCCTTGAAGAAATACGCTTACAGGAGATAAAGGTTTCCTCCATTGCTATATTTTACCTTCAAACAGAATGGTCCAGCCTTTGCACACAAGAAACATTTTAATGATTAAAATGGTTGACTTATCTGTAGAATGATTTAAGTACTATATTAAATAAGGTATAGGAATTAGGCATTAGATTAGATCATTCTCCTTTCCAAACCATTCCCTTTAGTAGATGCCTACACCAAACCTTTCCTACAGTTCTGACACACAATTTTTCTTTTTCAATTCTCAGTTTTCATGTGAGACTGAAGGCAAAACAAAAATGAAGCAACAAACACGTTTGGCTACTCTTAAATTGGACAGATAAAATAGTAAAGGCTCAAGTCCTGTGCAACAAGTGTAAATGTATTTTCAGTTCTATCCTGAAAATACATATAAATACATCAATTTAAACTGTGAAGTTAAAGCACTCTTTAGACCAAGAGGTAACTAAATTCTTAATATTTGATAGAGAGAGGAAAAGTTAATTTCTTTAGCTTTCTTTTTAAGTTTTAACAAGATATTATCAGATCTAATGCCATTTATTGCAATTTTTACAGCTAAGATTTCCATTATTCTTCTTCACCTGCTTCTATGCATGCTTGTGCACGTAATGCAAGTAGGCACTCAAGATCTCTTGTCCTAGAAACTGGTAGGAAAAAAAGAACAAAACAAAAAAATTACAAACCCTGCAATTATTTTCCCTATTGTGATCATACAAAAACAAATAAGTTATTCACTAATGAAAGCCTAAGCCAAAATAAAATTTCCCAAGAGTAACAGCAAAGTTGATGACATTAATTACTCCAGAAATTAAAAGATTGAACAGTCTCTGTCTCCGTTGGTCCAGAGCCACAAAGATATAAATTCCATAAAGACCTACCATGTCAAGATTCCACTAGAATTTACATAAATTCTAAAATATGATCTTACTTAGAGAAATGGTCTCATGAGCATCTCACAGAATCACAGAATGGTTGAGGTTGGAAGGAACCTCTGGAGGTCATCTAATCTAAACCCAGACAGCTTTTGTTTATCTCCTAGGAATGAGAGTCCACAACCTCTCTGGACAACTTTTCCAGTCTCCAATTACCCTCACAGCAATTCCTAGTGCTCAGATGGAAGCTCCTGTGTTTCAATTTGTGTCCATTGCCTCTAGTCCTGTCAGTGGGCACCACTGAAAAGAGCCTGACACTCTGTTCTTTGCACCCTACCTTCAGGTATTTATATACATGAATAAGATCCCCCTGAGCCTTCTCTTTCCCAGGCTTCAGCCTTTCCTCATGTGTGAGGTGCTTCAGTCGTTTAACCATCCTTGTGGCTCTTCACTGGACTCTCTGTGTATGTTCATGTCTCTCTTGTACTGGGGAGCCCAGAACTGGACCCAGGACTCCAGGTGTGGCCTTGCCAGCACTGAGTAGAGAGGAAGGATCCTCTCCATTAACCTGCTGACAACACACCGCTAATACAGCCCAGGATACTGTTAACCCCCTTTGCCACAAATGCACATTGCTGGCCCATGTTCAATCTGTTCAGCTTTACTGCAAATCTGCTTTTCAGTGGTTCCACAGTATGAACTGGTGCCTCATGTTCTTCTTCCACAGGTGCAGGACTTTACACTCCACCTTGCAGAACCACTCCCAGCTGGGGAAATGAACTCCCAGTCTTCTGCATGACAGGTGAGGATACTTACCAACAAGTGAGGATACTTTCCACTGTTCAAGCAAGGAAAACTAAGCAATATTTGATGCTCTATACAGTCTCAAAAGAACTGTAATTTTAACACCTCTTTCCTATCATCATGTTATTTGGTAACAAAAAATCTGTTTTGTTCAGATAAGCCTAAGCAGAGAAAATTCTCTCTCTAATGTTGTTTTACTTTATTATTCTGTAATATTAACAGATAGCACATAGGACAAACCAAAATTAATAAATAAAATTAACTAGTGTTGTCATAATGAAGCAAACCAAAAGAAATTTTCATTGTTCCTTCATCCAGATGTTAATAGGCTTGGCATCCCAATGCATACAGTTCAGCAATAAACATGGCATTCATAAAACCACCAGGTTTTGAAAAAAATCTAAATGTTTCTATAACCCTCACTTAAAAAACATGGCCCATATTTTTATTCTGCTTGTGGTCAAGACACTGTTAGTTTGAGATAATGGCTCTTTATGAAAATGGTAACATATATATATAAGTACAGTCACTTCATTTCACTTCACGGTCAAAAGATATTAGATAGAAAAACTTCATTGCAATTTCTGAACCCAATATGTAAAGCAATAGACCTACTGCCTGGAGTACCTAGCATAATAAAAGAAAAAACTCTCTTCTAGTTATTATACACAGAAAGATGCTGAACTTTGTCCAAGCATATTTGAAAGGGTACCATGAGTGGTGGTGGGGTTTTTTTACTGTTGTAATTTATAAAGAAGTATTCATGCATATTATTAAAAAAATACATAAAATCCTCCTCATCACTTTTTTACTTCATTGCTGTTGAATGCTACTGGGAGAGTATAGTTTATTCAAAATTATCACTGATAAAGTCTAGTAATTTTTATCTAAGAAATTGTAAATCACTTATTATGAAGCTAGTCACTGAATAGCTCTTACTGAACAGCAGTTAGCTGTGTTGGAAATCCTGTATTTTCCAGTGCACAAGACAAAATACTTTTCCCTTTAATACTAAAATTCAGATTTCTTCCAGATTTGGAGAAAGCAATTCTTACAAAACATAATTTGGAAAAGATACAGATTTTGTATTGCAGTGAAATGAAAATTGGATTAGAAATAGAGATATGATTTCTAAGGATAAAGAGCAGAATTCATTACAACTGAGCAAATAACAGGAAAGTTATCTCATATGCAATGCACTAATCAATGAAGAAATACTTAGAAATATTGATTGCTGAGTTCACAGGACTTCATTCAATTACTCCTGCCATTAGTAAGTCTGGTCTACAGATTATAAGCACAACAGCACTGATATGTATAGATCAATATATAGCTATAAAGTGCAAGGTGGCTTGTATAGCAGAGCTCCAAATCAAAAGACAAACCTCAAAGAGCTTATTAGAGGAAGCAAAACATGGGACAAGAACAGTTCACAAAGACTGCTTTTGCTTCCTTGGTAAATTTTGTCAAATACCAGAAGGCTTACAGAAGTGCCCTTCCTAGGAATATATTGTGTTACAAAAGGGTTAATTATATGTCAGTTCATTTCCTGCCAGGGAGGAGATAAAAATGGGAATTTCCTAAAAGCAATCCTTCTGCTCACTCTTCTGATACTATGTACTGTATGTTGAGGACATCCAAGGACAGATATGATTTCTTCATTGGAGATTTCTAGCTATAACCTTTAACCAAAATATATTTCATTAAAGAATTTCCCACTTACTGTGCATCATTATTGCTGTCAATGCACTCCCAGGGAGGAAAGATGACAATCATTTTAGGTGATACTGGGGCCAGCAATTTCCTAAACCGGTGATTAGATACTCCAGAGCTGTGTCAGGGAATACAACATAACATCATCATATTGTTCACGCTGCACAGAAATGTCAGAGCAGGGATTAAAATGCAAGAGAACCCTTTATATCTGGCCTGTTTTATGGCCAATATCTTTCCTCTTTTTAAGAGTTTCCTGCTAGAATGCTGAAAAAGAAAAGAAAAAAAAGATACAGCCACCCTGAGTCTGCTCACAGAAACTCCAAGAAGGTGAATAACATTTTCATAAGCATGTCAAGAGAGGAATGGAGAGTATAACACTGGCCAGTAAAAAGACAATCTTTACCTACAGATAACATACAGCAGAATTTGAAAGATTATCATTAAAGCCTAGTGGTGATGTAGTTGACTACCCCTGTAGTGTAACTTCTTTAGGGGAAAATGCATTTGTATTCATTCCTCCAGAGCTGAGGATACTATGGGACTTTAATAGCAAATGAGGATAACCACAAAATTCTTCCTGGATACCAGTCATTTTATCTTACTGGTTTATATGAGCCTGGTATAATACTCCTTGTGTATACAAACAGGGACAGGCACCTTCATTTTTAGAAAAAAAGAGTAATACTGTAAAATCTATTGTAACACACTGTGGTAACTGTGGGAAGACATTAACTGTTGATTTTCACAAATGCCCAGATGCAGTCTTCAGTGCTAGGAGTTTATTAATGAATTTACAGTGCTGCACATCTGGTATGCACTGTGATAACCCTGCACTCTCTTCAACAACCTTCAGCAAAATATTTAGTTGCCATTTTCCAGTGCAGCAAGAAAAAAGAAAATAAAAAGATCATTTGCAGGATATGTAGGAAAGATGATACACCAAGAAAGCAAATACAAGAAGAAGACTGCTGTACAATTTCTTGAGGTGTTTTTTATAATAAGGCATTTTCAGAGACTTGTCAGAAAATAAAAGGACTACAGCCATAGCCCAGAAACACTTATACATATGTAGGAAAACAAAAGTACATATAACGTATGATTATATATATATATTATTATATATAGGATGTTTACCTCTCTTTCAAGTTGGTTTTTTTTTTAAGACATTTTGATAGTTCAAGGTGAAATCTTGTTTCACATCCTAGACATAAGACATTTAAAGTAGAAAACATAATATGATAATCTTTTTTTATGTCAATGACATTTCAATGTCACTTGAGTACCTGGAACAGTATAAGAGATATCAGGCCATAAGGTCATGATATTTAGCTTGCAAGCTAATAAAAGGAAATGACTTGTTCTCACAGAGAAGCACAGTAGCCATTCCATCTCAAAGACCACAAATGGATTTTTCTTCTCCATTAGGATCAACTGAGCAGAGCTCCATTTATGGAGGTTATTTGTGAATAAGAAGCTTTTGTCCATCTCATTTTGTAAGAGTATTAAACATTTGTCTCATAACAGTCATTAATAGCTACTTCCCCCAACAAAGGCATACTTTGAGTAATAATAGCAATACTACAAGCTAATACTACAGTGAAAAACTGATATGTCAACTAACAGCTTAAGTTTGCCTTGTTTTAGTATATACCAGAGAAGAGACTCTTTTATTTTAAGCAAAAACAGAAATTGCAAGCGTTGCATTATATTGGTGAACTGTCCTTATGCTTTTAACTGCCTGCTGTCTCTGTGGAATCACACTTATTATTTCTCAGGGAAAATTAATCTTTTTTGACATCACTATTGCTCTTTGCTCTATTCCCAGTTCTGAACTATGGCTACCTTTTTAGACTGACCTAACTTTGTCATCTTTGAGATTATCACCTTCCCCTTGACTCAACTGTTTTGCCAATTACCTGGCTTAGCATAAAGGACACAGCCACCAGTAGCAACCACAAGCTGATTTTATTATCTAAGTCCAATGGGTACAGGGATGGCACAACATAGTTAGCAGCAGGAGGAATAAGCAGCGTAATGAATCTAAACATAGTAGAGGATGTAATGGAAGAAGGAATAAGCCACGTTAGGAGCCCAAACATAGTAATACGAAAACCACTAGGGTACTTGCTGCAAAGATACATTGCCAAGTATGTTACCCTTATCCTGTCCTGTTTTGTGTCTTGCCCACTGTCACTGGGGATCCCCGGCTGTGTGAAGTCAGGGGGCCTTTCAGGTAATGGGGAAGCCCTATGCAGTGCATTCATCCATAGTTAGGCTTCTGGCATTGCTGCAAGCAGGTCCAGCTTTTATAGCATTGAATAAACAACTCTGGTAACAAGAGCAACCTTAAAGATAACTTCAAAGGCGGGACACCTGGCAGCTTTCCTCCTTATTGGGCTCCATCCAAGATCAGCCAAGTCTAGGAAGGAGCCCGAAAATAGGGTATCTCTGTCTGTTTCGGTTTTGATTACATATTTCTCCACCTAGCTGGGTTTCTGTTCCTGCAGCTAATCAGGTAATTTCCCAGCAGAAGGAATCCTCTGCTGGTTTCTATGAGAAAAAAAATACCCTGTCTGGTTGTGATTTACCCACAGGTGAACTTCAATTCAGGGTCTGTTGCTCAGGCCCTAGCACTCCCTCAACTAAGTATGAAAATGCAGTGGAAATTTACTGCAGATGACATCAGCAGAAACACACGCAGAAACAATCCATTTCAAGATTCCTTCTATTATTTAGAATTTATTTGGTTTATTTTAATCTCAGCATTTCCTATAATGCTACTTTCATGCTTAGCATCATCAGTAATAAGTTTAGTCTATGAGAGAAAGAAAAGCTAGATCACTGTTAGACAAGTCTGTCACCTCCAACATTTTATAGTGAATTCATCTTTAGTATAGGCAAGTGAGCAAGTGAAACTCAGGACGGCATTATAGGTTTTTCATTTCACACAGTTACTGATGTGGATGCCTTTAGCAGAAAAAAGGAATAAATGCCTTTTTACATCAGTTTCAATAATATTCAGCTGGTTGTCAACCATTTGCATTTTCAGTTGGAGAATGCAGAGGGTGTTTTGCCTGAATAGTTCAGAAATTGCCAAATAGATTTATACTGTTGGCTCCTTCAGCTTGCAACCTTTACAGAGGATATGAGCTGGAAGTGCTCACAGGAGCTCCTTTTAAAAGTGTACTCCCAAAGAAAGTGCTGTGATTCTTTTTCATCCAGTGGTCCTCTCTTTTGTCTTCTATGGAAATCATCCTTTCCAGACATGACTTATCTCTAGGCTCACAGAAAACCCATATATTTCAGAGCAGTTAGTGTCTGCTGCTGTCAAAAGACAAGATTGCACAAAAAATGAATTTCAACTTTTTCACCCAGAAAAAATATTTGGTTATCCTCAGGATTAAATATCATTGAATAGCTTGAAAGAAAGCCTTCATACCTGCCAAACTGTAGTATCTTCAGTTTATTTGAATTTTCAGCAATGGTATTTTCATTTTGTCACACAGCAAGCATAATGCCAATCTAGGATTTAAAGTTCACTCATTTGCCAACTGAAGAAAAACACTGTTCCCCATTGTGACTCTCACTAATCTCTAAAATTTCATCTTCAGAAAATATCCAAAGTCCAAGTGTGGTCTATGCATAGATAAAATCAGCAGAATTGAATGCATGCAACTGGAGTTTTGTTTAACTAAATCAGAGGTAAATACAGAGCACTTGAGTAAAAGCCTGAAAATGCCAGGGTGGGAGGATATCAACTTCTGTGTTATTTAAAATCTCAGAAAAATGCTACATTTCATTTACAGTTTTGCTAGAGAAGGATTTTTTATTTCTCCCCTGTGAATCTTCACAAAGGTACTCCAAAGAAGGTTTCCATCAGCTATCTAGAAAGAAACAATGCTTTTCCATATCCTAGGGTAAAAAAATAATTTGTTCACAGTTGTTTATCTCATCATCATCTGAGAAGAGAGCATTTAACAGCCGTCTGGTTGTTGCTTATAATCTAGTGTTAGTTTAACTATTCTGGAAATTAAATGATGCCTTTCCAGTTTCATGAAGAGTAAGAAATTAATTTATAAAATGAATGTGTTGAACTGAATATCCAGCCTCTTTCTTGGGTTTGCCTCATTTCAATTTCATGTATTCATTAAGAATTAGAACTGTATGGTGTGAAATGCAAATAATACAATCAATATATAATCTATAAGCAAGATCAACTGAGGTATGTCAGAGTTTTGGTGTTCTTTGGACGATACTTGAAAACGTGATGAGAGATCACACAGTTGTGTTCCACCACACATAGGTGTTTTAATCCAGTGCATGCTACTGTTGAGCTATCATAAAATAAGCACTGTCACTACAACAAAGGGCTGACATTTCAATTATTCCAGATCTCACAGAATGTGTTCCTTCTATTCTGAACGCTTTTGGAAGGTACTAAATTACTGTATTGATACTTCTGTGATAAGTGGTAACGTAAAGGGGTTGGTTTTGTTTATTTTAATAAGCCATTAATATTTTCTGACTTGTAGGAATCAGACAGCTAAAGCTAAATAATTGGTGGGAAAAGACAATCAGGATGCAACTGAAGAAAGGAAACTGAAAATCTGAACAGTTTTTTCATTCCATATGGTGACTGTGAATATTTGATAGCATTGTAAAATCATCGAATGGAGAGCAGTCATTTAAGTCTTTCATAACAATTTCATTACTTAAAATTTTATGTCTACTCCACTCTCATGAGACACCACCTGGAGTATTGCATTCAGCTCTGGGGCTCTCAACATAAGAAGGAATCGTATCTGTCAGAGCAAGTCAAGAGGAGAGCTACAAAGATTGCCATTTGGCTGGGGCACGTCTCCTGTGAAGACAGGCTGAGAGAGTTAGGGTTGTTCGGTCTGGAGAAGAGAAGGCTCTGGGGAGAACTTATAGCCTTCCAGGATCTGAAGGGAGCCTACAAGAAAGCTGGAGAAGGGCATGTGTAAGTGTTGGTCAGAAGATCTGCATTGTGTCAAGCTTGTCATCAGGGACATAGACAATAAGGTACCCTGAAAAGTTAGGCTAACTTCTTGCCATGAGTGTGCAGTGGCCTTTGGTGTGACACAATTGCTGATCTCTAGAGCGGAAAGAAGTTGCCATGGATGTCGCCTGCTCTGGCTGACAGAATATGCAAGCCCCCGAAAACAGGGAACGGGGTGCTATGAAGGTAGCACAGCTGGTTCCCTGTTATCAGGGATGAGGTAATCAAAGATTGTTCTGATCCAGCTGAGAAAGTTTTCAGTGAAGGCAATCATGTAGCTGCTATCAAGAAAGATGGATTGCGTCAGCAACGGTGGCAAAATCATGTCCTCTGATTGAACTTTGCTCTTTATAATGTCATTATAATATGAAAACTCTCCCCCCTGAGCATGTGGGATAGCCTCACTTGAGAAAGACAGGGATAGACCAAAGAAAGGTGGAGATAGCTGAGACAGAGGAGGAGCAAGGTATGTTGCTTAGCATAAAAGATGGCTCCTTAGCAACTGAACTTTTGAAGCTTCCCCACCACAAGGATCATGATGATCGTTAGGACCAGCGGGACGCTGCCTGGACCTGGGACCATAGGGATGCCTTGGACCTGCAATGGTAGCTATCTTTCCTTTTTCCCCTTTTTACTCTACTTTTTCCCTTTTCCTTTCATTCTCTTTACCTATCACACGCTGCTTTACAGGCAAAAAATAAAGTTTCACTGTTTGATTTAAGCAAACCCCTTTGGCGTCGTTGCCTTAATTTTGCACTTTGAGATCACAGCAAATGAACCACCAAGCATCCACTGAGTGGGCAATGACAGCATGTAGTGATAGAACAAAGAGTAATGGCATTACACTGTAAGAGGGTAGCTTTGGATTAGAAGTAAGGAAGAAGTTCTACACTGTGAGGGTATTAAGGCGCTGGAAGAGGTTGCCCAGAGAGGTTGTGGATGCCCCATCTGTGGAAGTGTTCAAGGCCATGTTGGATGGGACTTTGAGCAACCTGCTCTAGTGGAATGTGTCCCTGCCCATAGCAGGGTGATTGGAACTAGATGATCTTTCCCTTTCCTTTCCAACCCAAACCATATGATTCTATTACTATTGTTCTAGTGAAATGTCTTCAGTACTTGTGTGTTTTGCAAGAAAGTACTCCAGTTTCAAGAACCTTGGTCCCTTAAACACTGTAAATTTGTTCAGAATAAAGTGAGCTATTGACAAATACTTTTCAATTTCTTATATCAAATGAGAGAAATTAGATTAATATCAACAAATCATATTCTTTCATAACTATTTATTTTCCATAAACTAAGCAACTGGGAAATATATTTAGACCATCTCTTGGGTAGACATATCATCAATTATGTGCTCTTTTTAAAAATACAATTCTTGATTCATTTTGACAAAAGAAGTTGGGAGAGTTTGTAGCCTTTAGCTGAAGTTTTACCGTTGCTAAACTGCTGAATAAGGTAAGTAAAAATGAGATGCGGTTTTCACATTTACTAATGGAAAAAAGAGGCCTACTCTGTTTATTCCCAGGAATATGACATCAAATTACATATTCATAACATGCAGCTCCATATAAAGTAATTCTGTAGTTCCTCAGTGTCAGCTGAAATGAGAACTCATCATTTTAAACGTTGCCAAAGTCAATCACACAAGAAGAACAAATATATATGACATACAAGTATGCATATTATATATATATATAGGTTTAGGATCAGGGCCATCTACTAGACCTATAACAGATGCTCTTTGTTAACCCCTCTGCCTTCCCAAAGGGTAAGAGAAAGGCAACAAGGGAGACAGACTTATGGATTAGAAAAGAAGACTAAAACAACCTTAAGTGAAATATTAATAATAAAATGGAATATGTACAAATACACAAAAACCCAATATTGAACACAAACCCCTGAATAGCTATTATGTCACTGTCACCACTGATGCCGTGGAGCAGGCACTGGGGAAGTCCTAGACTGTACTCAGTGGCAGACAGAAACTGGCTTCAGAACACATGGATCAGGATCAAAGGCAGAACAGACAGAATCCTCCTCAGACACCAGGCGTTGAAGAATAGGGTTTGACCCTTGTGATGCCTCAGCTTTATACTGACTGACATGCATGGAATGGAATATCTTGTTGGTCAGTTTAGGGTCACCTGTCCTATCACGTCCTCCCCATAGGTGTGGCCTTTTACATTCTGTACCCTCAATGTGGTACACAGGATTTAGCAGTGACCTTCATCTGCATACCAATGCTACCAGTGGTAGTAACACTAAAGATTAAGCGTTATCATTGCTAGAAGCAGACACTGTCTGTGAAAATACATTGTTAACTTCAGAAAGTGCAGTTAGTTAGAAGAGACTCAACTGAAAAGTAAAATTACTGAGCAGAATTAGCTCTGATCTAACTTAAACCCAGGACAATTTTGTATGTATGTACGGATGTACACATGGTATCCTGCTTTTCTGGAATCTGGTATTTTTATTTTGATTCTGCTGTCTGGGTTGCTCTTTACATGACAGAACTGCACTAGCCAATGCTGAAAGAACAATCCAGTTTATTTTGTGCCCTTTTTAACACTAAAAGGCCTGTGGTAGGCAGCTACCACTAGTCCATCTTGAAATGCATGTCTTGATGACCTAACCTGGATACCATCCTTCAGAAGTCCCACCCCCTAATATGAAATAAGTTTTTATAATTAGACATTTAAGCTGTCAGAGGACACAAATAAGACACCTGTGTATATTGGTGAACAAGTCATGTCTTTTGCCATACGCAGAGCTCACATCTGACCTTCACTTCAAGCACACAGATCACAACAGAACACCAGACAGCAGCATCAACTACAAACAAGAAATTTTAAAGACCATAGAAGAGTCTGAAAAGAACATTGGAAACAGAAACAGTAGCACTAAAACTTCTAAAATCTATATTTATATATTTGTATATTCACCTATAAAAATTAAATTTATATAATTGTATTTGAAGTATCTTTAAAAATTTTGTTGGTAATTATTGAAAATCGGAATGGGATAAAGTAGACTGTAAAGATGATACATCTGCTAAGGATCTAATCCTGCTAAACCTTTTCACTTGAGCAGACCTTACTTTTGCAATAGCACTGCTGATTTCATACACACTATAGAAACAATTTTCTTCTGAGCAGTAAACCCAGATATCTTATTACAAAGCTAGCATATGCATTAAAAAGTTAATAGTTGGACTTGATGATCTTAAATGTCTCTTCCAACCGAGACAATTCTATTAATTCTTCATAGAATAGAATAGAGACCTTTTCATAATTCTGTGAAATTAAAAATAAATGTTACAAACTTCCTCTTGATTTTAGACAATTTGGGAGCTGTGGATGCACTTCACCCTTATGTAAAATAATTTGTATATACATGCCTCCAAAAAGGCTAAAAGCAAAACTTCTCTTTCACTTGCTGCTCCAAGCAAAAGCTAGAGCTCAATTATACAATCAAAGAAAACTATCTTTAATATCCACTAGTTAAGAGAAGAGTTATCCTGCCTTAACCCAGTAGATGTAAAAATCTTAGTGTCCTGGTTTGACAGGAGAGAGCCATAGCTGGGATAGACAACCAAAGCAGACAATAGGCTGTTCAATACCATACTGACCTCATGCCTGGGACACCAGGAGTGAGCAGTACCTGCCAGCTGTTGTCAAGCTTGCCTCTTGTGCTTTATATTGCTTGTTTTCTATACTGTCTTCTCACTGTTACTGTTGTTCTTATTGTTCCTTTTGCACTGTTGTATTAAATTTTCCTTATCCCAATCCACAGGTGTTTATATTTTCCTCCCTCTCCCCTTCCCGCCCAGGGTTGAGGGGCAGGAGAAGCAGCCACGTGCTGCTCATGTCCTGGCAAGGGCTAAACCACCACACCTGGGAACTGCTGGAAACAGCTGAACAGGCAACCTTTCCTTCCTTTTATGTGGAGTGGGAGCACAGAAGTCCGTATACTCACCATAAACTGTCCACAACAACACAATTTGCTGATTCTTCAAATGTGTTCTCAACCAGAGAAAGGAACGGCCATCTACACTCCAAGAGTTGGCCAGTTTATGTTATTAGTCCTGTACTAGAGAAGGAAAAGCCAAGATACTCAGAGTGGAAACTATTTTTGTCCTAAACCACACAGCAAAACACTGACAAAACTGAGAACATAAACAAGAAAGAGGTGAATTTTGAATCTGTCCTTCATTTCCAAGATTCTGTCACTTCTCTGCATTAGTTTGAACTACTGTACTTTTGAGGCAAAAATCAACCACAACCTCTACTATTTCCAGCTGCAATAATTAAAGGCTGTAAATTACAGTGGACCAGGAAACTACTCTTGAGACAGAATCCAACCTGGCTACTGTAATGCCTAGCTTAGCTGTGCATAGCATATAAGGTTAGCTTAGCATATTTTATTCATTTAAATATGCTTGGGTGCTCAGCCCCCAGTTCCTTCCTATGCACAATAATAAAAATCATTAGTGATTTCAGAATACACATCCCCAGAACAAAGTATCTAATGCAACTTTAATTAAAACACCTCCAGGAAAAAATTAACAAACACACAAAAAAACCAAACCAACCCACAAAAAAATACCCCAAACAAACAGACAAAAAACCCCAACCCAACCCACTATTCTTCAAGCACTGTAACTTTCCTTCAGGAATGGAAAACTACTTCAGTCTGTTCACACTGGTAGAAAGAGTTTGTTAGTCTGAAATCCAGGAACCAAACCTATATCAAAAGCATTGAAGCAAGAGAGACTGCTAATATCAAGGGCATTAATGACATAAAGACAGAACTGAAGCCATTTGGGGTTCAATTGGACAAGGAGCCAGACTGCTCTGAACTCCTGAGAGTGCAAGCACCTTCCAGAAGGGTCTTAGGCCTCATATTGCTGGACATTCCAGGTTTTTTTTTCAGAAGACTGTGTAAGAGGAATGCTACTTTTTAGTGCAATGGACAAATACGTGGCTGAGGATGAAAAGTTTAAGAGATAGAATCAGGAAATCAAATGAGAAGATGTTATCATTTGTCCTGCTATCTATTGAGCCATTTGACTTGCAGAAGCGCTAACCTGTCAGTACCTAAATGTCCCTATGTGAGAAATGAAGAAAATACTGCTCCTTTACCTTGTAGGCCTAGCAGCTGGAATTAACATGGGTATCATTACAGCAGTTATCCCTGGTAGCAGTTGCCAGAGGTGATTTGGAATTTGGCCTATAATTAGAATCCATATTTTGCCAAAACTGTTCTCATAATATTCCATGCCATAAGTCATGCACCAAACTCTGAAAATTGGTGCATCACAATTCATACCTAGATCCAAAGTCATCAGTGTAACTTTTTACTTTGAGGTGGCAGTATGTTTTATATTAATCTGAAGGCACATTTTTGCAGTTTTACAATCCACATATCTTTAACTATTAGTGTTACAGGTAATTTGCTTGAATAAAAAAATCTCAAAGTTAATAACCTCTTCCATAATACTCTTCCTCGAAAACACACAGTAAAGTCACACTAGAGAAGCCAGTTGCCTATAGTTACGACACTAACACAAAACAGTATCAGACAAGCTAAAGGTGGTACTTTATGTTTTGGCAACTGATAAACATTAAATCATTTTGTATTCTGAATGTAAATTCCCTACCTCAGCTCTACTCCACACTCAAAAGAGCTGTCAGTCTGAAAAAAATTATTAAGGATTTTGCTTACTTGATGTTACTAATGAATTACTGAATGCATCATTTGGGCTGGGGACATTGCCAAAACTGATTCTGTACTTCTCCGAAACTTATGCTTAAAACTAGGCTTTTGAAAGACATGAAAAGGAGAAGAAATGTTCTATTTCCATCTTTGAGGAGGAGATTCACGGCTGAGGGTTTTTGTTGTTGTTGTAGTTGGATTATTTTTTAAAAAAATTAACAGGAAAGAAATATCAAGGTCATATTTGAATATTTGCCTGAACCTTCACTAAAACTGAGCATGCAGAAATAGTAATAAAAGGATCAGAGCTGTTTGGGGAATGTTTTTGCTGAGAGTTCTTTTTTATGTAAAGGCCAAAGTTGATCTATTTGAGGTTACCTGTTGAAATCTTTCAATTTCTGAACTTCTATATCTTTTTTTCTTCAGTTTAATTCTATAAAACTCAGTAGCTCTTCATTCTTTTTAAACTGAAAAATATCTATACTTCAAAAGATTTAGTAACATAACTAAACTAGGTTAGGAATATATGCATAAAGAACAAAAATAACTCCTATTAGAAAGGGTGGGGGGGGAGAAGGATAAGGTATTGTCAACTAACTTATTGTTTATTTTAACTTAGATTAAAAACAATATTTAATCTGATTCCAGGCAATAGGTCTTGGATCTGCTTCTCTGAACTCATAATGACCCTGAAATTACATCTCATAGTTTTCATGGAGTGGATGCTTCAAGCCAGACATCTCCATTATCTTTACAGGCAAGAAATATCTCACTGGACTTGCCCCAACAATGCAGATGTTCAGAGAAAAGAATAACTAGTGAGTCATTGTGGTCATTTTATAGTCCATCACATGACCATGAGTGTAAAGCACACCTGCATCCCAAGGAAAAATTTCTGAAGAAATGCAAGATAAAAGTCCACCTTCAAAACCTCCTCCTTTATCTATTTCCATCTCAGCTAACACATAGCTTAGAAAATTCAGTGTGGTTGAATTCCCCTAACTTACTTCTCTGAAAATCACATCACAGAAAATACTTGCAGACATAAAAACTGATTCCTGTTAAAATTCCCTTTTGGCTTGATATTCCACATTGCAAAAGATAAGAAGGTTCCCTACAGAGACTTGACAGAGGGCTCTAATTTAGTTACATTATCCCCTCAAGTAAGTGAACTGTCAAGGTAGGGCCACAGAACTGAAGCATGTCTTCTATAATGCAGACCTGACTCATCATTTACATTTGCCCTTTCACACCCACAGTGTTTTGTTCCCATAAATATAACCTGCATATAGATCACAGAAGCCCTTCATCCTCTGTGCTCTTGGCAATGGTAATTTGAGACAGCAGCTAGAATTGATGTATGCTACAAAATGCTCTTGAAGTCTAATATGGATAACCAGTAGGCTTACTAGGGAGAACAAAAGGGGAATTTTCCAACATATGAGAAAATGGGAAGAGCAGATAATTTTAAAATATAGATTTTCACAGCCTATAATGTAAAAAACTCAGGTACTGTATGTCTAAATATCTGATTGTTTCTAAATGTTTATCTATTTGTAAAAAAGCAAAAGCCACAAGTCACAGTGTTAATCTTGTTGAACTAATTATTGTAGTTAATCAGTAAAATGAGTAGTTTAATTGTTTATGAATTCCTTGTCTGAATGGATCACTATAGCTAATTTTCATTAAATGCTGTACAAAAAATATTATCCAGTAAAGTGGATTAAATTATATCGATAGATGTATTTGTTTTCTTTTGCGTATGAACAGCCAGGAGCTTTCTTCCATACATACTGCACACAAATCTCTAACAGTAGAAGATGAAGTTATAGCATGAATTCTTTTTCAGTTAATGAACCATTCTAACAGTTAATCAAAAGCCATTTTCATGACTTGGTTTTCTTCGACTCAGAAGAAGTTTGCTTGAGTAAAATTCATTAAATGGAGTAAACAATGAAGTAAAACATCAAGTTGTTCACTTCATAACTCAAAGTATTTAACAGTAAGGAAGAATTCTCAGAAGAACCACATTTTGTGTTAAATTCAACAAAACATTTTAAAATATTTACTGTAATATTTACTTTTTTAAAAAAATGACTTTAAAATAATATATAATATTTAGCATAATACTTGCTTAGAAGTTAAAGTAGCTGTTTGGCAATCCGGAATGCTGTAAAGTACTTGAACTGGAATATTTCAGCATTTTATGTCTGATTTGCCTAGGTAATCCATAGACTTTTGAGCCCAGTTCTTACAGGCAAAGCCTACAGTGTCTGTAGATTTCCACCAGATAGGAAAAAAAAAAAAGGTATCGTAATTACTACACAATATGTCACCAAATCACGGCCCCTCATTTAAAGATCACATTTCACCTACAAGACAAGGTCTTGCCACTTCTGCTCAGATATTACTCTGCCTTTTCCTGTAAGCAGCAAAAAAATATTCAGCTTAAGTGCAGTATGAAATCACCTATTCACTCTACAAATACACCTGCTTTTTTCTAGACATTTCCTTAATCCTTGCTTAGTAATAGCTGAAACTCTATAGACACAATGAAAGTGCTTACCAGGCAGATATTTCTGCTGTGACTCTTAAAAATCACCAATTTGGTTCAACAGCCAAATAAGCCTGTCAAGAAACATAGTACTCAGCAACCTGGCTACTCAAAAAAATACTAATAATTCTAAATAACATGACAAAGTTCCTGTAGACTGAAATCAAATTCCTTAGACATTAAGGTTTCAATATCCATCAAAAAGTTGACTTGACTCCAAGTTAAAACACAAATAACCGTTTGTCCCTCTTTTGCAGATAGATTTTCTCTTCCATGCAATTGAAACAATTTTCCACTATATTAAAACAAATGCCTTTGCTTCTGTCTTCATTTACCTTTGAAGAGCACCAGTAATTCTTTTGGCATCTTTTTTCTGTTCTGTATCTAATACTATCATTACAGTGCCAAGTCATAGTACAGTCATCCTTTTGTTTCACAGTCATGAGTCAACAGGAAAATATAGACATATCTTGACATTACAGCCTGCTGACATATAATTTCCAAGTATTCTAAGCTGCTGAAGCTGAGCATAGATGCAGAAGCACATGTTAGAATCAAGTAAGTGGCACTTTTGTTGCATATTGGTTTTCTGTGACAGTTGTAGTTCAGCTGGAGTCAAGAAAGAAACAACTTCCCATCTTTCTCTTTGGAACACAAATGAAGAAGGACTCTTCATGCTTTTACTCAAATTTTCCTCAGAAAGAAAGAAGGTAAAAATACTCCAGTCAGCAGGTAGACTGAATACCGAGAAGGATTAACCTTGCCAAGTTTGATTGTATTCTTTGATATAGAGAAACATTTGAGAGCACATCTTATCAAATACACCCAAAATTTATTCCTACTGACATAGTAACACTTTTGTGTGGAATAAAATTTAGCAAAGAGAAACATAGAAGAGGATTACATATGCAACTGGACCTAGGAGGATTAGGGCTTGAACACTTTTTAATACACAGTTACCACTGATAAGTAAGACCAAAACTCATATATATATTTGTCTTTATCAATAGAAATAGATAGCTGTAGAGAACTTCTCTCATTTTTTGGCTTATTTTGAAACCGATGAAGAAGGAATCTATAGATCATACCAGCGGAGGTCAGAATTTTTCTGACCTGAAGACTACCTCTGAAGACTATCTATCTCTGAAACACTTGGAGTTATCAACTAACCAGTAAGTCACCTACTAGTTGCTGTTGGTCTTAGATCCTATCTCTATCTTCTCAAAATGTTGCACAGTACATGAAGTTTTTTATTGTGCTTTCCAAACTTCTTATCCCAATTTTAGGATTATTATTGGCTCAGAACAATTTCAAGGCTTCTCCACTGAAAGTAAAGAACAGACAAAAGAAACACCCACTGCCACTTTAAGGGTACATGAAAGTCTGATAAGAACATATGACCAGATAAACAAAAAGGCATGACTATTGATTGCTATTTGTCTGATTAGAACAGATCAAAATTACTTTAATATATTCCCTTTCTAAACCAATAATCCAACAGTAAAAGTTTTCAATGGTAATATTGTGACTGTTTTAGCATGACTGTTCAAAAAAATACTGCAATCTATATATTTACATCTCTTGTAAGATAGGAAAAATATTTTCCAACCCACAACAACAGCATTTCTGCTTCTCCTTGCAATACACTGCAAGTAATATGAGTTGAATAGATAAAAATTTCAGAGCTTTGACTGACTCAGTATCTTCACATATCACATTTTCTAATATTCTCAATTAATCTCTTTTAATTTTCCTTCACCTCAGAAACTGGAATAACATGCCCCATGTCCCTGTTTTCTAAAGGGTTTCATCTATCCTATTGATCTTCATTTATTGACTGTTATGTTGCACACAGCCATTTGGAAAGGGTCCTGTTAGCAAGTAATACTGTTTAAACACACTTGACCTCACAGAACAAAAGCTGAGTCCCCTTAAGCTGTGCCTGATGGGAAATTTGAGTAAATAGTCTCTTTCTTTTCAGAAAACTTTGGTTTGAGCTCCACATTAATAATATTTTTGGGCAGGATTCATGATACAGAGGATCCCTAGAGAAGCAGACCAGCCTGAAGACAGCAGGTTCCTCATACCTGAAAATGTAAGGGACATGGCACTTCGCTAAGAGCCTGAGCAGTAAGTTCCCTCTTGTTTCTGTCCCCCTCCTAAATTAAAACGTCAGAAATGCTTATTCTTGGTCATCCATCAACATCAGTGCAGTGATTAATGCACAGCAACTGCTGTGTGAGTGCAGGCCAGAAAGCCAACCGTATCCTGGGCTGCATCAAAAGAAGTATGTCCAGGAGATCAAGGCAGGTGATTCTCCCCCTCTAGTATGCTCTCACGAGACCCCATCTGGAATACTGCATCCAGCTCTGGAGCCCCCAGCACAAGAACATCAGCCTTTTAGATTGAGACCCGAGGAGGGCCACAAAGATCATCAGAGGGCTGGAACACCTCTCCTATGAGGACAGGCTGAGAGAGCTGGGGTTGTTCAGCCTGGAGAACAGAAGGCTCCAGAGAGACTTTATTGCAGCCTTCCAGTATCTGAAGGGGACCTCCAAGAGAGCTGGAGAGACTTTTTACAAAGGCTTGTAGTGATAGGGCGACAGGTAATGGCTTCAAACTGGAAGAGGGTAGATTTAGATTAGAATTTAGGAAGAAGTTATTCACTGTGAGGATGGTGGGACACCGGAACAGGTTGTGCAGGTAAGTTGTGGATGCTTCATCACTGGATGTGTTCAAGATCAGGTTGGATGGGGCTTTGAGCAGCCTAGTCTAATGGGAGGTGTCCCTGCCTGTGACAGTAGAGTTGGATCTTTAAGGTCCCTTCCAACTAAAACCATTCTATGATTCTATGATTCTGACTCACCAGTTCAGAGAGAAATAAAAGTAGACTGACATAAAAGAAGAGAAACTCATAGAAGAAACAGTGGCATGTAGACACCTAAAATTAATAATGCTTAGATATCACAAAGGATGAAAACAACTTAATGTGGAAATGGAGACTTCATCCTTAAACACCTTCCCAAATATTGTTTCACTTACAAGAAATCTTTATGCTCCCATTACAAGATTGTATTTACTGCAGCTTATGTTGCCAAGTTGTCTCTGCGGAAAATTTCACTATCACATTTTTCATTGGTTTACTTCCCCTCACCATTCAAACACAAGATTCATTTGAAAAAATAATGCTCCAGATTTCAACTGTAGGAAAAAACACTCTTGTGCTGTATTTCACTTTCCATTCCCCACATCTTCTGCCTCTACTTCTGCTGCCTTCTTCCCTAATCCACAGATTGAATTATTTATTTTTCTTCCTTACACCAGATCCCACAATCACAAGGTAAAAGAGTTCAACTTACAAACACAGCACAAACTCTATTCATTTTCTTGGGGTAGAATAGTTTTCAGCTGTTTCAATGGTTTCACTATGTATCAGTGACATGGTGCATCCCACTATTTATGTTCTGCATCCTTTTCCACCCTTTCCAAAATATGGTGTATTTCTTCCACATTGTGATGAACAGTTATTGGAGTTTTCTGTCCATTTTTTCTGGCTTTCTCCAGTATTCTCCTCAAATCCCAGTGCTGTAGTAACTTCTTCATTAATGTAAGATTCATTCCAATGGGTACAGGTAACAGTCCCTGAATCAATGTGTAATTAGATTGCAACAACTGGTGAGATACAACAGGTGCTAGGTAGGAAAAATCACACCCAATGATTTCAGTAAAATTACAAACACAAAAATTTGAATGACTTTTGTTATCTAAAATAACATTATCAACAGATATGGAATCACAAGTAGTTCTTAAGCATGCACAACCTTTACCAAAGTATACAAGTTTTGTTTCAGGGTTTTCATTGGGATGAATTTCAAAATGGCAAACATTTTGTTCAGTATCCAAACAAGTGTCCTGAGCTTTGATTGTATTACTTGCACAGATGAACCCTTATTTTTCTTGTACAATGCAAGATTCCAAATGAACAGTTTGCCATCTCTCATCCACCTTTTGGACCCATACTCTGCACTCAGAGGGGTAGAGTTGTGGTTCTTTGTGGTTCAATCCTGGTGCAATGATTGGACATATTGAATGCATGGAAGTTAACAAGTGTGATGGACCAGTCGAACGTTTATGGGTAAAGTTGAGGAAGGCCAACGAGGTAGATGTCCTGCTGGGGGTCTGTTATAGGCCACCCAACCAGGATGAAGAGGTTGATGAATTATTCTATAGACAACTGGCAGAAGCCGCAAAATCTCAAGACCTTGTTCTTGTGGGGGACCTCAACTTGCCAGACATCTGCTGGAAATATAACACAGCAGACAGGAAACAGTCTAGGAGGTTCCTGGACTGTGTGGAAGATAAATTCCTGACTCAGCTGGTAAGTGAGCCCACCAGGCATGGTGCCTTGCTGGACTTGTTGCTCACAAACAGAGAGGGACTGGTGGGTGATGTGGTGGTCGGAGGCCGTCTTCGGCTTAGCGACCATGAAATGATAGAGTTCTCAATTCTTGCCCAAGTAAGGAGGGGGAGCAGCAAGACTATTGCCATGGACTTCCGAAGGGCAGACTTCAACCTGTTTAGAGCACTGGTTAAGAAAGTTCCTTGGAGTCCAGTCCTAGAGGGCAAAGGGGTCCAGGAAGGCTGGACATTTTTGAAAAAGGAACTCTTAAAGGCTCAGGAGCAGGCTGTCCCCATGTGTCGTAAGATGAACTGGTGAGGAAAACGAACAGCCTGGCTAAATAGGGAGCTTCTGTTGGAACTTAGGAGAAAGAGGAGAGTCTACCACCTTTGAAAGAGGGGCCAGGCTACTCAAGAAGAGTATAGGGATTTAGTTGGGTTGTGTAGAAAGAACATCAGGAAGGTAAAAGCTCAGCTAGAACTGAGCCTGGCCACCGCTGCAAGAGACAAAGAAAAGAGTTTTTACAAATATATTAACAACAAAAAAAGAACCAGGGAGAATCTCCATCCTTTACTGGATGCATCCTTTACTAGATGCCTCAGTCTTCAGTAGTCAGTCTGGTTA
Organism: Eurystomus glaucurus suahelicus; assembly: GCA_032159205.1. Lineage (NCBI taxonomy): Eukaryota > Metazoa > Chordata > Aves > Coraciiformes > Coraciidae > Eurystomus > Eurystomus glaucurus. The sequence continues at coordinate 38,434 of JAVFHW010075861.1, read as the reverse complement.
CCCTCATGGTATTCAATCCCCTGAACTGGAAGATAAGGATGGAGATCAGAATTATACCCTCATAATCCAGGAAGTGGTAGTTAACCACCTTCTAAGCCAACTGGAAACCCACAAGTCTATAGAGCCAGATGGGATCCACCCAAGAGTGCTGAGGGAGCTGGCAGAGGAACTTGCCAAGCCGTTCTCCATCATTTATCAGCAATCCTGGTCAACTGGGGAGGTCCCGGATCACTGGAGACTTGCCAATGTGATACCCATCTATAAGAAGGGCAGGAAGGATGATCCGGGGAACTACAGGCCTGTCAGCCTGACCTTGGTCCCAGGAAAGGTTATGGAACAGCTCATTTTGGGGGTGATCACACGGCAAGTGCAGGACAATGGGGGGATCAGGCCCAGCCAACATGGGTTCATGAAGGGCAAGTCCTGTTTAACCAACCTGATCTCCTGCTATGATCAGGTGACCCGCCTAGTGGATAAGGGCAAGGCGGTGGATGTTGTCTACCTGGGCTTCAGTAAGGCATTTGACACTGTTTCCCACAGCATTCTGCTGGAGGAGCTGGCAGCTCATGGCATAGACAGGAGGACTCTTCGCTGGGTTAGAAACTAGCTGGATGGCTGAGCCCAGAGGGTGGTAGTGAACGGAGTAAAATCCAGTTGGCGACCGGTCACAAGCGGTGTCCCTCAGGGCTCAGTTTTGGGACCTGTCTTGTTTAATATCTTCATCAATGACCTGGATGAGGGAATCGAATGCACCCTCAGTAAATTTGCAGATGACACAAAATTATGCACAAGTCTCCATCTGCTTGAGGGTAGGAAGGCTCTGCAGCAGGATCTGGACAGGCTGGAGTGATGGGCTGAGGTATGAGGTTTAACAAAGCCAAGTGCTGGGTCATGCACTTTGGTCACAATAACCCTCAGCAATGCTACAGGCTTGGGGAAGAGTGGCTGGAGAGCTGCCTGGTGGAAAAGGATCTGGGGGTATGGGCTGACAGCCAGCTGAACATGATCCAGCAGTGTGCCCAGGTGGCCAAGAAGGCCAACAGCGTCTTGGCCTGTATCAGAAATGGTGTGGCCAGCAGGAGTATGGAGGTGATCTTGCCGCTGTTCTCAGCACTCATGAGACCGCACCTTGAGTACTGTGTCCAGTTTTGGGCATCACAGTATAAGAAGGACATTGAGGTGCTGGAGCGGGTGCAGAGAAGGGCAACAAAGCTGGTGAGGTGTCTGGAAAGCATGCATTATGAAGAGCGACTGAGGGAACTGGATCTGTTTAGCTTGGAGAAGAGGAGGCTGAGAGGTGACCCTATTGCCCGCTACAACTACCTAAAAGGAGGTTGTAGCAAGGCTGGTGTCGGTCTCTTCTCTCAGATTAGTAATGATAGGATGAGGGGAAATGGCCTCAAGTTGCGTCAGGGGAGGTTTAGATTAGATATTAGGAAGAAATTCTTCACTGAGAGGGTAGTTAGGCACTGGAATACACTGCCCAGAGAGGTGGTGGAGTCACCATCCCTGGAGGTGTTTAAAGAACGAATAGATGCGGCGCTTGAGGATATGGTGTAGTGGTTAGAGAGATGCTAGGTG
>JAVFHW010075861.1:16613-36453 GCA_032159205.1 Eurystomus glaucurus suahelicus | reverse complement strand
GGCAGGGGCAGGGCTGCGGCAGCCCGGCTCCCGACAGGGCAGGGAGCAGAATGCCGGGCACCCGTCTGAGTAAGGCAGATGTTAATGCGGTCCCGGTCAATGGCTCACCTCGCGGCAGGAGAGGACAGCTCCGGGCGAAGGTAGGGGGGGGAAGATAGAAGGCCGGAGACAGTAGCAAAAAAACCGGCGACCGTCCTCCTATGAAGCCCAGAGCAAGAGAGAGGTAGCAGCCGACTCCGCCCCCCCTTTTATCTGCCCAAATCTCGCAGTATCTCTGTCCCCCCACCACGAGAGACTCCGACAGCCCCTTCCCCAGACCTTTGTTCTTTCTTAACTATCCAGCCATTAGTATCCTAGTAACTTACGGGAAAAAATTCTATAGGTAAAAAGGAACAAACAGAAAGCAAATCTAACCCCCAACACTATGAGAAGGTTGGAGTTGATGACCCTGGAGGTCCTTTCCAACCATAATGATTCTGCAATTCTGTGATCCTTTTCCTCTTCTCAGGACTGGTGAGGCCGCAGCTGGAGTGCTTGGTCTAGTTCTATGCTCTGCAGTGCAAGAAAGACGTGAGCATGTTATAGTGAGTTCAACAGAGGATGAACGATTAAGGAACTGGAGCACTTCACATGTGAGGAAAGGGTGAAAGAGCTGGGACGGTTCAGCCTAGAGAAGATAAGGCTCAGGAGGGTTCTTATCAGTATATCTTCAGGGAGGATGCAAAGAGGACAGAGCCAGGCTCTTTTCAGTGTTGCCCACTAACAGGACCAGAGTCAATAACTACAAATTGAAACACCAGAGCTTCTGTCTGAACACAGGGAAACACTTTTTTTGTGGTGAGAGTGACTGAGAACTGTCTGGGACAGGTTGCCCAGGGAGATTGTGGAGTCTCAATCCTTGAAGATATTAAAAAAATATCTTGAAATGGTCCTGGACAGCTAGCTTTATGTGGCTCTGCTTGAGCAGGAAGATTGGACAAGATGACCTCCAGGAGGTTCCTTCCCACCTCAACCATATCAGTGTCACTGATTACACCACATTAACCTCCACCTCAGCTCACCATTGTAAAAGGAACCTCTCTTTCCAGAATTCGACATCATTGCAAGAGGAGGAAAGCTGATCATCAAAAACCGTTGAGATGCTTACCTTAGCTATGGCTGAGAGATGCAGTCAGTTATGGATGTGAACAGAATGTTTTTGAGTTGATGACATAAATGTTTACTTGATTTTGAACCACAAACATTTTAAGTACTTTATCTCATTGAATTCTGACAAGATTGCACAGACAGTAAAAACCCAGGCCCAGACAGAGCTATTTGGCCCATTGGACTTTTCTGGGGTTTTAAATCATCATATTTGTATTTGGAAACATAAAAGGATAAGTGCTAGGAAGGGAATGTAATTTTTCTGTCTGTAACCTCATTTTCTGTGACACGTCACAGATGAGATGTGGGGTACAGCTTCCTGAAATCTGCAAGATTTATCTTTTCCAAGCTTCGTTCTTCTTTTTTTTTTTTTTTTTTTTTTTTTTTTTTGCTTTTAAAATCTAGCACACTGAAGTGTAGTGAGGTATCAAATGATCAAATGCATGCAACTCCTTTGGAGTATAACCTGGGAAATTTTGGTTTTGCAATTTCAACTTATTACAGGATAATTCCCATTCTCTGCATTTTATTTAAGCAAAAGGTGTTTCTTAAGGGTGTTGTGGGGAGGCAATCTCACATCATATCAGAGCATAAGACAGAAAGAGTGACCTCAAATTCTGCCTTAAAAACCATGATACCTCATGGGCGGACTTTTGTTTGACCCACAGTCCAGGCATTTTCAGCCCTTAAGGATACTGAAAGTTGCCTTCTGTTAGAAGTAATAGTTTCTTTGTCAGAAAGATGTGAAATCCAGAGGAGTGCCACCAGAAAAGTGTGTGACTTAATTTTCTCTATGGAATGCAGTGCATGATGCTATCTAAACATGGTAAAACACTTGGAAAGGTTCTTGGATCGTGTGGAAGATAGCTAGGGAATAATCCCTGCTAGACAGGTTATTTGTGAACAAAGAAGGACTTGTGGGTGATGTGAAGGCTGGAGTCTGTCTTGAGTATAGAGATCATGAAATGGTAGAGTTCTAAATTCTTTGGGAAGTAAAGAGGGGGCTCAGTAGAACTGCCACCTGGACTTCTGGAGGGCAGACTTTTGGCTGGCTTAGGGACCTGGTGGACAGAGTTGCTTGGGAGGCAGTCCTGAAGGGCAAAGGAATCTAGGAAGGCTGGCCATTCCTCAAGACAGAAATCTTTAAGGAGCAGGCCATCTTGATCTGATGTGGTGCGTTAGACCCTGAGCATCAAGCGGCTGCTTCCTGCTGCCCCCTCACCCCCAGGTGGTAAGGAGGGAGGGAGGAAAATACAAACCCCATGGGTTGAGATAAGGAGAATTTAATACAGTAATGCAAAAGGAACAGTTAGAAGAACAACAGTAACAATAACAGTGATGAGACAATGTACAAAACAAGTGATAAAAACCATACAGACCGCAAACAGAAATGAGCGCCACCAGACCACCCCAGGCTCGGACTTCCTGCTCTGGGCATTGTGGGCATAATGTCAGCACGGTATGGAATAGCCTGTTGGCTGGTTCAGTTGTCTATCCTGGCTATGGCTCCCTCCCAACTCTTGGTGAAAATTAACCCTGTCCTAGCCAAATTAGGACATCTGATAGGATAATCTAATCTAATAGCACTTAATCTGGCTACTCTAGTGAAAGACAATAAAAAAATGTTTCTATAAAAACATTAACAACAAAAGGAGGACTAAGGAGAATCTCCATCCTTTATTGGATGTTGAGGGGGGAAGCACAGAAACCAAGGATGAGGAAAAGGCTGAGGTACTTGTTAGTATTCCAGCCAGTAAGTCAGCTACAATAGGGGCCCCACTTAAATGCCTCTATGTAAATGCATAGAGTATGGGGCACAGACAAGAGGAGTCAGAGGTGTGTGCACGTCTGCAAGGGTATCATGTTATTGACATCACTGAGATGTGGTGAGATGGCTCCTATGACTAGAGTGTGGGAATAGATGGATATAGGCTTTTTAAGAAGGACAGGCAGAGCAGAAGAGGAAGGGGTGTTGCCCTCTATGTCAACAACCAGCTGGAGACCATGGAGCTTGGCCTGGGCATGGATGAGGAGCTGACAGAGAGCTTATGGGTCAAGGTTAAAGGAAAGGCAGGGGAAGGTGCTATCGCAGTGGGGGTCTGCTACAGGCCACCTGACCAGGAAGAAGTGGACGAGGACCTCAATAGGCAGATAGGAGCGGCTTCATATTCGCAAGCTCTGGTCCTCATGGGGGGTTTCAATCATCTGAGTATCTGTTGGAAGGATGGTAGAGCAAGGGCATCAGCAATCCAGGAGGTTCCTGGAATGCATTAATGACAATTTCCTTCTCCAGATGGCAGAGGAACCAAGGAGATGAGGCGTTGTCCTCACCAGCAAGGAAGGGCTGGTGGCTAACGTGAAGCTCAAGGGCAGCCCTGGCTACAGTGGCCATGAAATGGTGAAATTCAAGATCCTCAGGGCAAAAAGGAAGGTGCGCAGGAAGCTCACTACCCTGGACTTCAGGAAAGCAGACTTTGACCTCTTCAGGGATCTGTTTGTCAGAGTGCCATTGGATGAAGTCTGAAAAGGAGAGGGAGCCAAGAAAGCTGATCAGTATTCAAGGACCACTTCCTCCAAGCGCAGGAGCAATGTGTCCCAAAAAAGAGGAAGGCAGACAAGAATTCCAGGAAGCCTGCATGGATGAACAAGGAGCTCCTGGGCACACTTAAAGGCAAAAAGAGAACCTACAGAGAGTGGAAACAAAGACAGCTAGACTGGGAGGACTACAAAGATGTTTTCTGAGAAGCCAGGGATCAGGTTAGGAAAGCTAAAGCCCAGATAGAGTTAAATGTGGCCAGGGACATCAAGGGCAACAAGAAAAACTTCTACAGGTATGTCAGCGATAAAAGGAGGGCTAGACAAGATGTGGGCCCTCTCCAGAAGGAAATAGGAGACCTGGTCACAAGGGAGATGGAGAAGGCTGAGGTCCTCAATGACTTCTTTGCCTCAGTCTTTACTGGCAAAGGCTCTAGTCACACCACCTAAGTTGCAGAAGCCAAAGGCAGGGGCTGGGAGAAGGAAGATCCACCAACTGTAAGTGAAGATCAGGTTCAAGACCATCTAAAGAACCTGAAGGTGTACAAGTCCATGGGACCTGATGAGATCTATCCACAGGTCCTGAGGGAGTTGCCAGATAAAGTGGCTAAGCCATTTTCTATCATATTTGAGAAGTCAGGGCGGTCTCGTGAAGTGCCCACTGACTGGAAAAAGGGGAAACATCACTCCCATTTTCAGAAGGGAAAAAAAGGAAGACCTGGTCGACTACAGACCAGTCAGTCTCACCTCTGTGTCTGGCAAGATAATGGAGCAGATCCTCCTGAGGCTCTGCTAAGGTACATGAAAAATGAGGAGGTGACTGGTGCCAACCAACATGGCTTCATCAGGGGCAAATTGTGCCTGACAAATCTGGTGGCCTTTTATGATGGAGTTACAGTGTCAGTGGGCAAGGGAAGAGCAGCCGATGTCATCCACCTGGACTTGAGCAAAGCCTTCGACACTGTCCCACACGACATCCTGGCGTCTAAACTGGAGAGGCATGGATTTGATGGATGGACCACTTGGTGGATAAGGAATTGGCTGGATAGTCACACTCAAAGAGTTGCAATCAACGGCTTAATGTCCCAGCTGGAGAGGCCAATAATGTGTGGTGCTCCTCACATGCTGGAACCGGCCCTGTTTAACATCTTTGTTGGTGATGTGGACAGTGGGAATGAGTGCACCCTTGGCAAGTTTGCAGATGACACCAAGCTGTGTGGTGTGGCTGACACACTGGAGGGAAGGGATGTCATCCAGAGGGACCTGGACAGGCTTGACAGGTGGGCCCATGCCAACCTCATGAAGTTCAATGAGTCCCAGTGCAAGGCCCTGCACCTGGGTTAGGGCAATCCCAAGCCCCACATACAGGCTGGGCAATGAGTTGATTGAGAGCAGCCTGGAGGAGAAAGCCTTGTGGGTGCTGCTGGATGAGAAGGTCAACATGAGCCAGCAGTGTGCCCTCGCAGCCCAGAAAGCCATCCGCATCATGGGCTGCATCAAAAGAAGTGTGGCCAGTGGGTCGAGGGAAGTAATTCTGCCTCTTTGCCCTGCTCTCATGAGACCCCATGTGGAGTATTGCATCCAGCTCTGGATCCTCCAGTACATGACGGACATGGACATGATGCAGAGGGTCCAGAGGATAGCTGCAAAGATGAGTAGAGGGCTAGAACACCTCTCCTACAAGCACAGGCTGAGAGAGTTGGGCTTGTTCAGCCTGGAGAAGAGAAGGGTCCAGGGAGACCTTATAGTGACCTTCCAGTATCTGAAGCAGGCCTACAAGCAGGCTGGGGAGAGACTTTTCACAAAGGCCTGTAGCAATCACACAAGGGGTAATGGGTTCAAACTGGAAGAGGGTAGATTTGGATTGGAAATTAGAAGGAAATTCTTCACTTTGAGGGTGGTGAGACGCTGGAACAGGCTGCCCAGGGGGGTTGTGGAGGCGCCGTTCCTGGAGGCGTTCAAGGCCAGGTTGGATGGGGCCCTGAGCAAGTTGTTCTAGTGGGAGGTGTCCCTGCCCATGGCATCTGGTTCCAAATCAGATGATCTTTGAAATCCCTTCCAACCCAAACCATTCTCTGATTCAATTATTATTTTTTGCCTCTCAGGTGCATTGTTTTCTCTATTTTTAGGTCTGCAGCAATTGAAAAACAGAATTCAGGCTGAAGCCCAATTACAGCAGCCTAACTGCTTGCAAATCAGCAATGTTTTCAGTAGAAAAGAACATCTAAATGTTAATTTTCCTGTCAGGTTGATGGTGCAGTTCAGGATTTTTATTACAACAGGCCAAGTAAGTCATGAGCAATTTGCTAACTAACAAAGTCAAAGGGTAACTACATCTTAAATTTTGAGAAACAATTAAATAATTTGTGATACGGTGCCTTTAATCTCAAGGGTTACTAGTCCATTTACAGACTTACAACAAATATACAGGACACTTTAATCATCCAGCATTGAAATATGATCTTCTGTAAACTGAAATAAAGCAATTACTTAACATACAGCTTTCTTTCTGTGACTTCAAACAACACTGGCCTACTTAGGACAACTTCATTCTAAAAGTTGGAGTAACCACCTGGATTTCCATTGACTCCTGGAAGACTTTCTCATTGCTTAAAGAATGAAATGTATCATACTCCTGTTAGCGTCAAGGCATCTGGAAAAACATCAGGTGTTTAAGTTAGGTGTGCCAAACATGTGAATGTTCACATTGAATGAATGTGAAGTATTTCAGTACTTCAAAAAATCCATGTACTTAATAAAACATAAACTATGAAATTGCCTAGAACTTCTAAACAAATAAAGACAATATTAGAACTTATACACACAAAGGTATATGTCTGCCACAAGAGAGGAAACCAAGTGGCTTATCCAGCACCACTGGTCTGGAGCAGGATAAAGGACTACAATCTAACCCAAGTCTCAGATGTGAGCCTTGCCAAATAGCATCTGTAGCTACACAGGCTTTTTGCATTAGCTCAAGGAACAAACAGTGACTCTTAAAGTAGTTGGGCTAGAGTTCAGGACTTGTGCAGCATGATTAATCAGTGGAGTAGGAGCGTAGAGAGTAGTCAGGTGCTCTATACAATCCAGGCCATAAATGAATCCATGGCTTTTAGTACTCTTATTGCTTCATTTGCTGTATTCCTAATGTGCCTTCTTGAGTTTCTCTTTCCCTCTTTCTGCCTCTCAAGAGTGCTTCCATATACAGGTTACATGTGTAACAAATGTTTAAAATAAAAATAGTGTATCTTTGTGAAGTTCCTTGGCTCTCTAGTGTACCCTTGAAACGTGATACTGTTATTTGTCCGAAACCTCCATTTTTTTCATATGTCTAGCCCCTGGGCAGACAGAGGTGAGATAATGCTAGAAGTGAGGGATATTCTAATTTGTGGCCTGCTTCTTGAAGTTACAGTACATATTTATTGCACAGGCAAGTCTGTCATGTGCACCATATTTGATAAATATATCAAAATACCTGCTTCCTTTGCTGACAGTCATTTCTTCGATCAAGCATCTATATAGGACTTAACTGTGTACCCTTTGCCACCAAAGGGCCGGGGAAATCAATACCCAGCAGATTCAACTTCTGAGACTGCAATCTTACATTGCTGCTTTCACTGAAAAAGCAACCAGACTTATACTCGTTTAGCACAGGCTCAATCCCAAAATCCATGAAAATATTTCACAGCTGTCAATTTCACAAATGAAACTGGAGAGAATGGACTCTATGGATAGGAATTAATTGAGGCTTCTTAATAAAGTGTTAGCTGTAATTATAGTGTCATTCTTGACACGGTAACTTCTATTTTTCATGATATAAGCCACATGATTGTGGTGGTTTAGCCCTTGCCAGGACCCAAGCACCATCTGGCTGCTGCCCCCCACCCTCAGACTGGAAGGGGAGAAGGAGGAAAATACAAACCCCACCAGTTGAGATAAGGAGAATTTAATACAGCAATGCACAAGGAAGAGTCAGAACAACAACAGTGGCAATAACAGTGATAACAAAACAAGAGATATAAAGCATACAGACCACAAGCGAAGGTGAGCATGACAAACCCCATCTTGGCCTGAGTTTCACAGCTTGCAACCACCCCCACAGGGCATTTGCCGCCATCCATGAGTTGGTGTAGAGATAGCACATCAGCCACTTGATGACCCATGGTCCCACGGGCCCACTGGGCTATAAATAATTCACCCTTACGCTGCCAGTCCAAATCCACCTGAGCCAATCCAGTCTTGGCAGCCTGGTCCACCTGCTGGTTGTTCTGGTGTTCTTCAGTGGCCTGACTCTTGGGTACATGGACATCCACATGGAACACTTTCATAACTAGGATCTCACCCGAGCCGCAACATCCTGCCATAATCCAGCAGCCCAGACAGGTTTCCCTCTGTGCTGCCAGTTGCTCTGTTTCCACTGCTGCAACCACCCCCACAGGGCATTTGCCACCACCCATGAATTGGTGTAGAGATAGAGCCTCAGCCACTTTTTTTTGCTCAGCAATATCCAAAGCCAGTTGGATGGCTTTCAGCTCTGCAAACTGGCTTGATTCATCCTGACTCTCAGTACCTTCAATGACTCGCTGTGTGGGGCTCCACACAGTATTCTTCCACTGTTGACATTTTCCCACAATGCAACAGGTCCCATTAGTGAGCAGGTGAAGGGCTAGGGCCTGAGCAATAGACCCTGAATTAAAGTTGACATATGGATGAATCTCACAAGCAGGTGAAAGGATTAAGGCTGACCAGACGCCTTCCACTATGGTCAAGGGCAAGACTGGGTTGGCCTCTGTGTTTGCCATCAAGAAGAACTTTTAGCTCTGCTGCTGGCTGCAACCCAGGAGGCGTTGAGCGGTAGGGACACATGCCATACCAGACTTGACATGGGGGATGGCCCCCTCTGAGAGCCATCCAGGAGGGGAGGCAAGGCCAAGCATACCCCTAGGAGCAGTGTGAAGGTTGTTGTCCATCCATATGTCAGGGGACCGAGTGACGTGCTAGGGCCTGAGCAATAGGCCCTGAGTTGAAGTTGGCATATGGATGAATCTCACAACCGGACAGTATGACTGAAGCCTGCAGAGGATTTTTTTCTGCTGGGAAATTGGCTGATTAGCTGTGAGAACACACAGCTATCCTGAGAAACAGACCAAAACAGATAGAGGTGCCTCCTCCTCTTTGAGTTTCTTCCCAGGCTTGGCTGACCTTGGACGGAACCCAATAAGGAGGAAAATTAGCAGGTGTCCCACTTTTGAAGTTATTTTTGAGGATTGCCTATGCCACCTGAATTATTTATCCAACAGTACAAAAGCTGGCCCTGCTTGCAGCGAACTTTGGAAGCTGACCTGCAGGTGGATGCACCACGCAGGGTCTCCCCCATTACCGGAAAGGCCCCCCCGACTGCTTGCTGCAACCAGGACTCCCCAGCAACAGCAGGACAGGACAGGAACATCAGATGGGACGAGGGTAACGGCATTGGTAGGAATGCTGGAAAGGACACGGGTAATGCATTTAATCATCTATCCCTTTGGTATCTGCCGCAGTTCAGCCATCTGCCTCCGTGGAATGTAACACGTTCTGCTGGTGCACCTCTCTGGCATTTGCATGGCTATGGTGGTATTCAGGGTATAGTTGGTTTCTCCCTCGGTTGCTGAGTTGGCTGCTTGGTTCCTTTTCCCTTCTGTTATTGAGTTTGTGGTTCAGTTTGTTTTCCCTTTTGTTCTATCACCCGCGGTGAGTGGGTTTATTTCTTCTGTTGCCGGCCATGTCAATACCATTCCTGCGCTCCATGGAGATAGGTAATAAAATCTGTATCTGTTTATGCATCTGTCTCCTGCTAATGGTCGCGTTCTTTATGCTAAGCCAGGTAATTGGCAAAACAGCAGGGCATATCGCTTCTCCTCATCTGGCAGCTTGTTATATGATGGGGTCTCCTCAGCACGTGTCACCTCCTCCTGTGGTGACATCCCAAAATCTTTGCCCTCTGGCCAGTTTGTGATCACCTCCAATACAACTGGGTGACTGGGATTCCCTATTCGAGCCCGTTGTGTTATCAGTGCAACCCACTTACTCCACATGGCATCAGTGACATGGTGTTTAGAGGAGTCCCTCCCTTTGAACATCCAGCCCAGCACCGGCAGTTGGGGTGCCAGGAGGAGATGTGCTTCAGTACCAGCCACTTCCAAGGCAGTTTGAACTCCTTCATATGCTGCCAGTATCTCCTCTTCAGTTGCAGTATAGTTGGCTTTGGAACCTTTGTATTCACGATTCCAAAAGCCTAGAGTTGGCCTCAGGTTTCCCCAGGTGCCCTATGCCAGAGGCTCTATGTAGGACCATTCTTCCCAGCTGTGGTGTAGACCATGCTTTTGACATCTTGCCCTGCCCAGACTGGCCCAAGGTCTACCACATGCACAATCTTCTGTTTAATTTGTTCAACGGCTTCTTGCTGCACAGGGCCCCATTTAAAATCGTTCTTCTTCCAGGTAACGTGGTAGAGAGGGCTCACAATCAGGCTGTAGTCTTGGATGTGCATCCTCGAGAACCCCACAACACCCAAGAAAGCCTCCATGTCCTTTTTAATGGTTGGTGGGGACATAGCTGCTATCTTGTTGAACACGTCCATTGGGATGTGGCAATGTCCACCTTGCCATTTTACTCCTAAGAACTGAATCTCCTGTGCTGGTCCTTTACTTCATTTTATGGCAAAACTGGCCTTCAGGAGAATTTCCATTATTTTCTTTCCTTTCTCAAAAACTTCTTCTGCTGTGTCCCCCCATACAACAATGTCATCAATGTACTGAAGATGTTCTGGAGCTCCACCTTTCTCCAGGGCAGTATGGATCAGTCCATGGCAAATGGGGGAGCTGTTTCCACCCCTGGGGCAATTGATTCTAGGTGTCCTGGATGCCCCTCCGAGTGAACACAAACTGTTTCCTGCACTCTGTTGCTACAGGAACAGAGAATAACGCATAGGTGATATTGATCGTGGAGTACCACTTGGCTGCTTCTGACTCCATTTTGTATTGGAGCTCTGGCATGTCTGGCACTGTAACATTCATTGCTGGTGTCACTTCATTCAGGCCACGGTATTCCACTGTTAGTCTCCATTCACCATTAGACTTTTGCACTGGCCATATGGGGCTGTTGAAGGGCAAGCTAGTTTTGCTAATCACCTTCTGCCTTTCTGGTTGATTGATCAGCTGCTAGATACGAATCAGGGAGTTTCGGCTGGTGCAGTACTGCCACAAATAGCCCATTGGCTGGTTCAGGTGTCTATCCCAGCTATGGCTCCCTCCCAGCTTCTGGTGAAAATTAACCCTATCCCAGCTGATCCAAGACAATGCTATAATTTTCTCAAGAAAGGTAGTGAACACTTGTACCAAACTGACTGTTTATTTCACATTTGGATTGCTACTGAGCAATGTTCCAAGATAATGTGAAATGTGTTCATCTGATTCATGTCAGTATGGAACAATGCTGCCACATGATAGAATGTGACCTTCTGTCTTACATGCCCTTGTAAAAACAGAGTGGTTAATTTATATAGTTCCTGTATCTTGTAATATACCAGCTTAAACCAGTTTTGTTGCTAAACATAAAAACAAGGGACCTTTAGTTTGTATATAACAGGATATTCACACCTATTGCTGATGAATGGAAATGTATTGAATTGAACTATATGGAACTATATCAATGTGATTTGTAAATAGGGCTATAGAGAATACCCCCCCTTCTCTCTCTCTCCCCCTTTCTTCCCCCCACAGGAGCTGTGCTGCGGCCTTGAAGATAAGAAAGGAATGTGTGTCTTGAAGATAAGAGAAGGATGCGCCTACAGTCCTTGAAGTGAGAGAGAGAAGCCTGTACCAGCTGGGGCCGCTAAGGGTACCAGGTCTGGCAGGAGTCCAGGGGTACACTGGTGAAGAAGACGTTGGGCCATCGTCCTAGCAGCTACCAAGAGAGATCACCAGGAGGCAGTGCACAGGCATAAAGAGAAGGACTCTATGAAAATAACTTTTCATAAATAATTGTGCTAACCCCACCTATTTTAAGAAATAATTGTACTAACCCCACCTAGGCTTTCTGTATACCAGGATAAATAGAAATCCAAAGAAGAGCTGGGTGTGTGTCTTGGTAGAGCAGAGACTCTCGGCGCACCCAGTGCTGTTTGCTTGCCTCTATTCATTTAATAAATTGCAAACTTAAATTGCAATCCTATTTGGAGCTCAGTCATTCATCACAATAACAAGGTGTGTTAAGATACATAGATAATGTATCTCCAGATGAAACAACTGTGATTTCAACAATACTAATGCAACCCACAAAAAAACCACAGCAGCAGCACTTAACTTTTTGTATTTGAAACTTTTTGTGCCATGATTTCAACAGGGCTATACGGGATATTCCAGATGCTGTACAGCTGCAAAATACAGGCACAAAGCCATGCTAGTAAACTGGCCTTCAGGAGAATTTCCATTGTTTTCTTTCCTTTCTCAAAAGCTTCTTCTGCTGTGTCCCCCCATACAACGATGTCATCAATGTACTGCAGATGTTCTGGAGCCCCACATTTCTCCAGGGCAATATGAGTCAGTCCATGGCAAATGGAGACACAAATCACTGCAACATGTTGGGGACTCACCCACGCCTACGGAGTCGTCCTTAACACTATTGAGTGCCCTCAAGGGGAAGAAAAGGTCTCTGAACCTAAAACCAGACCAACTGGTACTGCAGCTGTGCCAAAAAATGAGCCTATGCCAGTATCAATCACCCCTATACAGAAAAAGGAATACACAAATATATTAGTTTGCGTAGTTTGGGATGAAGATGAACTAGGGCCCTCACAAGAACAGGAAGAAATGCCCTATCCCTGAGTGAGCTGTGTGATATGTGGAAGTATTTCACAGAATCACAAAGTAGTAGGGGTCGGAAGGGACCTCTGGAGATCATGTAGTCCAACCCCCTTCCCAAAGCAGGTTCACCTAGGGCAGGTTACACAGGAATGTGTCCATACAGGTTTTGAAAGTCTCCAGAGACTCCACAATGTCTCTCAGCAGTCTGTTCCAGTGCTCTGTCACCCTCACAGTGAAAAAGTTTCTCCTCATATTGAAGTGGAATTTCCTGGGTTCCTATTTGTTCCTATTGCCCCTCATCCTGTCACTGAGTGCCACTGAAAAGAGACTGGCGCCAGCTTCCTGACAACCACCCTTCAGGTATTGATAAACTTCTACCAGATAACCTCTCAGCCTTTTCTTCTCCAGGCTAAACAGCCCCAGGGCTCTCAGCCTTTCATTGTAAGGGAGACGTTCCAGTCCCTTTATCAGTCTCATAGCCCTCCATTGGATGCTCCCCAGTAGTTTCCTGTTCCCCATAAACTGGGGATCCCAGAACTGGACGCAATAGTCCAGATGTGGCCTCACCAGGGCAGAATAGGGGGAAGGAGAAACTCTCTGGATACTGCTGCTCTCATTCTTCTCAATGCAACCCAGGATGCCGTTGTCCTTCTTGGCCAGAAGGGCACATTGCTGTCTTATGGTTAACTTACTGTCCACCAGGACCCCAAGGTCCTACTCCACAGAGCTGCTTTCCAGCAGGTCAATCCCTAACCTGTACTGGTGCATTAGGTTATTCCTTCCCACGTGCAGGACTCTGCACTTGCCATTGTTGAACTTCATGATGTTCCCCTCCACCCAGCTCTTCAGTCTTTCCAGATCTCACTGAATGGCAGCACAGCCTTCTGATGTATCAGCCACTCCTCCCAGTTTCATATCATCAGCAAACTTGCTGAGGGTACACTCTGTCCCTTCATCCAGGTCATTGATGAAGATGTTTAACAAGACTGGATCCAGCACTGACACAGTTGAAGAAGCCCTTCTTTTTGTCTTTTACATCTTTTGCCAGATTTAATTCCAAGAGGTCTTTGGCCTTTGTTGTTGCATCCCTGCATATCTTGACAATGTTCTTATAATCCTCCCAAGTGACCAGTCCCTTTTCTGATTACCAAAATGTTAAAGGTTGAAAATTTCAGAAGATATGTCGCTATAAATTTATCTTTGAGGAAATATGGGGTTTGAGTGTTTCTTAGAAGACTTTTCTCTATTTTATTGGCTGGGTATGTAGCCTTCATTCCTGTTAGGTTAATGCAGGGGTTGAGATAGCCAAACAATAGCTGAGCATTATGTAATATTTCCCCTATCACTAGTCAAATATAAATTGCTCTCTTTGTTTTGCATTTTTAAAGTACCCGTTATATACATTGGATTATATTCTGATAGACTTTTATTTCAGTTTATGTTTTGTTTAAGTTGCTTTCATTGCTATCAGAGGCAAGTATTACTTACTTATAGAGATTAGGGAAAAAAGAGCTCAAGACTAGAAGCATCCAGTAATTTAAGGTGCCATTTGAAAGAAATCTTAACACCTGATTTTTCAGATTATGGAGTATTGCATAATGCTTTGTGCATTCAAAGCACAGGGAACCATGAATTAATTACTAAAACCAGAAAATGAAACACGATACTTTTAAATGAAAAGCAGTTCTACCCAGACAGGCTTTGAAACCTATAATTTTCTTTCAGAATGAAACTATAAAATTTACAAGGTCCTAAAAATTGAGATTTATAAATTGCCCCTTTTTTTTTGGTGAAATGATAATATCAGTTTGGCATATGCTTTCTAAATTGGTGTTAATGTGATGATGGCTGAATGATGAGTGGGACTCTGGGTCCTTCCACTTAGATGTTTTGAAGAAAATTTTCTGAACTTTCAGTAAGAAGAATTTTTACCTGCTGCCCCACTGGCCATGTCAGCTTTTAAAACCATTTCGTATTGTAGTTTTTCAATGTTTTTAAAGAAGAACAGAGAAGGAATAAACTACTATTGTTGTCAAGGTAACAGGATGGTCCTTGGTTGTGATTATGGAGGAGAGATAAGTTTTTGCTTCAAACACATTTTATGTTTATGCTTAGATATTTGTGTACTTCAGAACCACAGAAAATCAATTTCGTGTGTGCTTAAACATCTCTTCTTCACTATCCATGACCTGTAGGAAAGGTCTAGAAGTCTTGAAACCCTCTGGTTCTAAGATAGAGGTCTATGTGGGAGTCCACAGCTGGTCTGAGGACTCAGGGATGGACCTGAGCTTTGAGCAGATAATGATGTTTCCCTGAAAGAGCCTGGGAAGCCCTGAGGCTGAAGAGTCCCAGGGAGTGAAGGAGATAAGAGGCCTAACAAGCAAATTCCACAGAACAGCAACCTGGCAAGAAGTCAGTGCAGGAGCACCAGCCAATCAGCATGTGTAGGGAGAATGGACTGAGCTATCCTACAATAACGAGAGCTTGAAGAATATGTGCTACCAATCAGAAATTGTTGCTAGGTAAATGATGTGCACAATGTAACCAATAGCAGAATAGCTTGTACTGCGTGCTATGCCAAAGAGATTATAAAAGAGTGATGTTTTACTAAATAAACGGCTTTCACTTGATCACATTGATCATGGCGTGATTGACCCAAGCTCCTGCAGGTCTGGTGTGAATTGAGCACAATGATTTAATTGACTCGTGCAGTGAGAGCTAGATAAGAACAAATAAATAATTAACACTTCAAAACTGAAGTATAGGTCAAGTATTTTTCTTTGATCTTGCCCTGTTATTTATATTTTACAAAGCCTTTCAAGAGAGTCTTTCAAAATGGGGGTGTGAGAGGCGGTTGGCCAATCAGCATTGTCTCAACTTTTTCATCAGGGACATGGACAATAAGTTACCCCAAAAGTTAGGTTAACATCTTGACATGAGTTTGCAGTGGCCTGTCTGAGATACGGCTGCTGTTCCCAAGAATGGAATGTGGTCACTATGGATACAAAAGGTGCAAACACCCCGGAATGGAGAACTGTGTGGTACGAAAAAGACGATGTAAGGTCATGTAGAAAGAGAATTAGAGATTCGAAAGCTCAGTTAGAACTTAATCTGGCCAATTCTGTCAAGAATAATAAAAAGTGCTTTTATAAATGCATTAACAACAAAAGGAAGGCCAGGGAAAATCTCCGTTCCTTATCGGATGAAGGGGGGAACATAGTAACAGAAGATAAGGAAAAGGCTGAGGTACTTAACACGTAACAAAAAGATTGGCTATCCTCAGGGCAACTGGGCTCCTGAGTTGGTGGGCAGGGATGGGGAGCAGAATATCCCTCCTGTAACCAAGACGAAGTAGTTCATGACCTGCTGTGCCACTTAGATCCTAACAAGTCTATGGGTCTAGATGGGATTCATCCTAGGGTGCTTAGGGAGCTGGCAGAAGAGCTCCCTAAGCCTCCTGGCTAACCAGGGAGGTCCTAGATGGCTGAAGGTTGGCCAATGTGATATCCATCCACAAGAAGGTCCAGAAAGAGTATCTGGAGAACTATAGGCCTGTCAGCCTGACCTCAGTGCCTGGCAAGGTTATGGAGCAGATCATCCTGAGTGCCATCAAGCAGCATGGACAAGACAACCAGGGGCTCAGGCCCAGCCAGCACGGGTTTAGGAAAGGAAGGTCCTGCCTAACCAATGTGATCTCATTCTATGACTGAGTGACCCGCCTGGTAGACGAGAGGAAGGCTATGGATGTGGTCTACCTGGATTTCTGCAAAGCTTTTGACACAGTCTCCCACAGCATCCTCTTGGAAAAGCTGGCAGCTCATGGCTTGGACAGGTGCACCCTTTGCTGGGTTAAAAACTGTCTGGATGACCAGGCACAGAGAGTGGTTGTGAATGGTGCCACATCCAGTTGGTGTCCAGCGACCAGTGGTGTCCCCCAGGGATCAGTACTGGGCCCAGTTCTATTCGACATCTTTATTGATGACCTGGATGAGGGTATTGAATCTACTGTTAGTAAATTCACAGATGACACAAAGCTGGGGGGGAGTGTTGATCTGCTGGAGTGTAGGGAGATGCTGCAGAGGGACCTAGACAGGCTGGGTCAATGGGCTGAGGCCAATGGTATGAGGTTCAACAAGGCCAAGTGCAGAGTCCTACACTTTGGCCATAGTTACCCCATGCAATGCTACAGACTGGGGGATGAGTGGCTGGAGAGCAGCCTGGCAGAGAGGGACCTGAGAGTACTGGTTGACAACCGGCTGAACATGAGCCAGCAGTGTGCCCAGGTGGCATGGAAGGCCAATAGCATCTTGTCTTGTGTCAGGAATAGTGTGGCCAGCAGGACTAGAGATGTAATTCTCTCCCTGTACTCGGCACTGGTGAGGCTTCACCTGGAGTACTGTGTGCAGTTCTGGGCCCCTCATTTCAAGAAAGATATTGAGGTGCTGGAGTGGGTCCAGAAGAGAGCGATGAGACTGGTGAGGGGGCTGGAGGCCAAGTCTTATGAAAAGAGGCTGAGGGAGCTGGGGTTGAGCTCACTCTCTACAACTACCTGAAAGTAGTTGTAGGGGATGGGGTTGTAGTCAGGTGGGGGTCAGGCTCTTCTCCCAGGCAACTAGTGACAGAACGAGAGGGCATGGCCTGAAGCTGTGCCAGGGAGGTTTAGGTTGGATATAGGAAACACTTCCTCATGGAAAGGATGATTAGACACTGGAATGGACTGCCTGGGGAGGTGGTGGATTTGCCGTCTGTGGAGGTGTTTAAGGAAAGATTGGATACGGCAGGCACTCAGTGACATGCTCTAGCTGATGTCGTGGTGTTGGGTCATAGGCTGGACTTAATGATCTTGGAGGTCCATTCCAGCCTCAATAATTCTGTGATTCCATTCTCTGTTACTGGTGAAGAGCCTGAGCTGCTAGAGATAATCACATAGCTGCTGTCAAGAAAGGTTGATCATAACTGGTGTCTCAGCATCAATGAAGAAGTAATGAATTTTAGGTGAACTTTGCTCATTATAATGTCATTATAAAATGAAATCACACCTCCTGGTCAAAAGCTACCTGCCTCCAAGGCAGGTCGTATCTCGGACACTCACCCTGAGCATGCGGGATAGTCTCACATGAGAAAGGTGGGTAAAGAGTAATGAATTCTGAGGAAAGGCAGAGATACCTGAGCAGAGGAGGAGAAAAGTGTGTTGCTTAGCATAAAAGATGGCTCCTTAGCAACTGAAGTTTGAAGCTTCCCCACCAGGGATCACAATGATTTTTAGGACCGGCGGGATGCTGCCTGGACCTGGGATGATAAAGATGCCTTGGACATGCCTTGGTGTAGCTATCTTTCCTTTTTCTCCTCTTTACTTTACTTTTTCCTTTTTCCTTACACTCTCTTTACCTATCACACGCTGCTTTACAGGCAAAACAATAAAGTTTCACTGATTGAAGCAAACCCCTTTGGCATGGTTGCCTTAATATGCACTTTGAGATCACAGCAAACGAACCATCATGTGTCCACTGAGTGGACTGTGACATTTAAATTGGCGTCATGGACAGGATCCCTTGTGATGAGAGTGCCATAGTGTTTTGAGCTGCTTTTGTTGGAACTCGGCATTTGACTTCATTTGGTCTTAATCTCGTCCTTGGGATGACATAAATCACAGGATCTGGAGACAGAGGAGGGTGTAGGTTGTGTGTGGTTTGTAACAGGGGAAAGGCATTTCGTTCTAGCCACCCCTGGCTCCACGCCCAAAGGTTGAGAGGTGTCCAGATAGCAAGGGGGACAATTCAAAATTCCCACTCACCACACATGCCTAGTCTGTAAATAGGAGCATAGTGCACCCCAAACTTGAGTTGAGGGCTCTGTCTACCAGGATCTACCAGTAAAAAAGATGTCTTAGTGCAAAAGGGGGAGATGTCCTCATATAGATGAGGTTGAGTACTTGGGGAAGTTGAAGGGACAAGCAGAGAGAGTCAGCACTTGCAGAAACTATAAGATGTCCTCCTCGTGGTAGATTTTGGTCCCTTCAGTCACTCAGGGAAGAGAAGGGCGATGCAGCAGAATCTGTGTGTGTGTGCAACTAAGTTTAGCCTCCCTGTAGTGGGTTTGGTCCCTTTGTAATGAGAATGGCTGAAAAGGTGGATAATCAAACCCCTTCATTAGTGAAAAATTGAGACTTGTTCTATGCACTCTTGGCAAAGCATGGGGCTCGACCGTCCCCACCTGGGGAAGATTGGGCTCAAGATAATTTGACAAATTTGCAGAGGGTAACAGACTGAGTGATTTTTTTACGCAATGAGGCTAAGGTAAGATCAGGTAAAGGCAAAGGGATTGTTTGTTCTGTTTAAGGTGCTAGCCTGGTGGCCGTAGTAGAAGAACACTGTAATCATTGTGATCAGGAGCACCAGATTATTGATTCCTTCCAAAGCCTGGTAGAAGCCCTCCAGCGGGAGAATTCTACTCTTGGGAACCAGCTGAAGAAGAGAAAGAACAAAATTGTTTGCTAAAGCAGAAGCATAGAAGTGCCCCTTTCCAAGTAGGGAAGGAGTGGCCTCAAAACTGTTAGAAGGATGAAAAGAAGGTGGTAGAATGCATTGAAAAATGTCAGGCTGAGCAGCAATAAGAAGGGAAAGGGGAAAGGCGTTATTTATGTGGTATTAGGAGCCAGTTTGGCATGCGCTCAGAAAGAAGTTAGTGATTTTCCTGCTCTTCTCCTGTGTGTTGCTGATGTAGAATATGCTACTTTGAAATCTGAGAATGAAGTTTTGAATTCCTCACTGGCTCTCGAAAGAGAGACAGGGCAAAAATTTAGTGTGGAGATCAAGGTTTTGAAATCTTTGCTGACCTCTGAAAAGGAGATGGGACAGAAGTTGAGCATGCATCGAGATATTCTTACTGATTAAATTAAGAATTTAAAATAACTTTCGGTAGGAGCTGAAGGGTGAGAGACAGATTGGTTGCAGGAAAAAGTAAACCTCCAAGAAAAGGTAAACCTCTCATCCAGCCAGTACCACCCTGTTACGGTTTGAGGTTTGGGACCAGGACAGGCAGGGGCTGGACACCCTGAGGGTCCCAAGGGGGAAGCAGTTATTCCCTCCCCCTTCCTGTCCACACCGGATACTGGAGGCAGGAAGTGTCTCCAGCGTGGGAGGAAGAGACGCTGGGAGCTGACCCTCTCCATGTGGCCAGGAGCCATCTTCTCACCACTCCTCATCCTCCAGTGAATCCGAAGCCATCCAACCTTTGGTTTTGTATTATATTGCATTTATTGTGTTTTCCCCCATCTTTGTACCTATATCTACCTTCCCTTCTTGTTTTCTGTTCCC
>JAVFHW010075859.1:0-14851 GCA_032159205.1 Eurystomus glaucurus suahelicus | reverse complement strand
GAGAAAGGGAAATGTCGTACCCATCTTAAAAAGGGTAAAAAAGATGATCCTGGGAACTACCGACCTGTCAGCCTCACCTCTGTGCCTGGGAAGATCATGGAACAGATGCTCCTGGAGGATATGTTAAGGCACACAGAGGACAGGGAGGTAATCTTAGGTAGTCAGCATGGATTTACTAGGGGAAAATCCTGCCTGACCAACCTAGTGGCCTTCTACAATGAAGTGACTGCATCAGTCAACAAGGGGAAACCTATAGATGTCATCTATCTGGACTTCTCCAAGGCCTTTGACACAGTCCCTCACAACATCCTTATCTCTAAGTTGGAGAATTACGGGTTTAATGGGTGGACTGTTCAGTGGATAAAGAACTGGCTGGATGGTCGCATCCAGAGAGTGATGGTCAACGGCTCAATGTCCAGAAGAAGAAGGGTGACGAGTGGTGTCCCCCGGAGATCTGTGCTGAGACCGGTGTTGTTTAATATATTCATAAATAATATTGACAGTGGCACTGAGTGCACCCTCAGAAAATCTGCTGATGATACCAAGCTGGGAGGTGCAGTTGATACGCCTGAGAGACAGGATGCCATCCAAAGGGACCTGGATAGGCTGGAGAGGTGGGCCCAGATGAAACTTATGAGGTTCAACAAGGCCAAGTGCAGGGTTCTGCACTGGGCCGGGGCAACCAGCATTATCAGTATAGGCTGGGAGAGGATATACTGGAGAGCAGCCCTGTGGAAAGGGACTTGGGGGTGCTGGTGGATGAAAAACTGGATATGAGCCACCAGTGTGCAAAGGCAGCCAAGAAGGCCAATCACATCCTGGGCTGCATCAAAAGAAGCGTGGCCAGCAGATCAAGAGAGGTGATTCTGCCCCTCTACACTGCCCTGGTGAGACCTCACCTGGAGTATTGTGTCCAGTTCTAGAGCTTGCAGCACAAGAAGGATGTGGATATATTGGAATGTGTCCAGAGGAGAGCCACCAAAATGATCAGGGGAATGGAGCATCTCTCCTATGAAGACAGGCTGGGAGAGTTGGGGCTGTTCAGCCTGGAGAAGAGAAGACTCCGGGGAGGCCTTATAGTGACCTTCCAGTACCTGAAGAGGGCCTACAGGAAGGCAGGGGAAGGTCTTTTTAAAAGGGTTTGTAGTGATAGGACAAGGAGTGATGGTTTTAAGCTAGGAAAGGATAGATTTAGGCTGGATATTAGGAAAAAGTTCTTTAACATGAGGGCCACAGAGCACAGGAACGGGCTGCCCAGAGAGGTGGTGGAGGCCCCATCCCTGGAGTCATTCAAGGTCAGGCTCGATGAGGCTCTGAGTAACCTGACCTAGGTAGATGTCCCTACTTGTGTAGGGAGGTTGGACCAGATGACATCTAGAGATCCCTTCCAGCTTAAAACATTCTATGATTCTATGAGCACCTTAGACTGGGAACAGGCACCAAGGAGCACATGGAATTCTGCACTGCAGTTGCTATAAAGCACAATGCTCAGTGAGTGACCAGTACCAGTAACAGCAGTGTATGTTTTTTCTCCAAAGCACAGCTCATCAATAAAATAGTTAAGTGAGCTCTTTGGCAACATCTCTTCAATTCTCCCACCCCACTACCAAAAGAAATTGAAGAAAGTGCAACATTATACAATAGGAACATAAGAGCATGTCAAGGAGAGACACTGTGGGTCTCACCAGCAACAGCAAACAATGCCAAATTCCTGCTCAGGCAGATACATTCTGCAACAGTAATTTCAACCTCCTCCTCCTCTCATGCCTATTACTTTTCAGTCCACAGTTATTTAGTATTACAATGAGTTGCACAGTCACTTAATTCCAACCCAAGAAGGCTATATTTTAATAATAATTGCATGGTAATTCCCAAACATGTCATGAATGGTTCTCTAGCAGAACCAACTAATGCTGTTCAAAGAGCATCTCCTATTCCTCAACACAGTAGTAGGCCATGAAGTCCTTTCTCATTAACACCTTAGGGTGTTGATTGACAGCCAACTGAATATGAGCCAGTGGTGTGCCCAGGTGATCAAGAAGGTGTATCAGGAATAATGTGGCCAGTAGGACCAGGGAAGTGATTTTTCCCCTATACTCACTGCTGGTGAGGCCACATCTCTAGTACTGTGTTCAATTTCGGGCCGCTCACCACAAGAAGGACATTGAGGCACTAGAGCGTGTACAAAGAAAGGCAACAAAGCTGGTGAAGGGTCTAGAGCACAAGACTTATGAGGAGCAGCTGAGGGAGCTGGGGTTGTTTAGCCTACAGAAAAGGAGGCTCGGGGGAGACCTTATTGCTCTCTACAACTACCTGAAAGGAGGTTGTAGAGAGTGGGAGGCAATCTGTTCTCCCAAGTAACAAGTGATAGGACAAGAAGAAATGGCCACAAGTTGCACCAAGGGAAGTTCAGACTGAATATTAGGAAGAATTTCTCTTGTGGCCATACTGTCCATTCCTGCACGTTTTTGTGACTGTTAGTTTACTAACACAAAAGAAAATTGCACATTTTTCCTTTTTACTTGGTTAGTTTTATGCCTTGTTAGCAATGCAGAATATGTCAGGGAGGGCTCCAGTGCAGAACAGGTTTGGCAACATAAGCAGCAAGAATATGTCACTAGGACCAGGGAGAAAGATAGAGAACAGGAACTCTGGGGCAATTACACGTTAACTTTTCTCACTAGAACTCATGTCCTTTGGCTGAAAACTTTCCTATTTTGGAATAGTGAAATTACATCTGGAGAAAAGAAATGCAAACGCTGTTCTATAGTAAAGTAGCTCAGCATATACAGGTCTTATTTTCTCTTCTTTCCAGAGACATCTAGTACAGTCTAGAATGACAGCAAATTATATTCCTGTGCTCTTTTAACTATTCTCAATTGATCCCCTAATTTCATCTTGAAACTAGTTCTTTCTGCTCACTTCTCTTTCCACGCTAGGTATTCCACTTAATTCTTTCACCATATTCTAGCAGTAGGATCTTAACTGCCCTCCTTCTTCTTTACCTTTAGTCACAGCCAAGTTCTCTCCACCTTTGTCTGATCCACATTAGGAGCGCTAAACTATCATAAAAGGAAAAACTTCATTACTAAGGAAAAACTTCTTTACTGTGAGGGTGACAGAGCACTGGAACAGGCTGCCCAGAGAGGTTGTGGAGTCTCCTTCTCTGGAGACCTTCAAAACCCGCCTGGACACATTCCTGGGCAACCTGCTGTAGGTGAACCGGCTTTGGCACGAGGTTTGGACTAGATGATCTCCAGAGGTTCCTTCAAACCCCTACCATTCTGTGATTATGTGAAAAGTCACTGTAGTATTCCATTTAGCAGCATTACAGACACCAGAGCGAAGACCTTCAAAAGAGTGAATACTGCCAATTTACATTACTACATACAGTGACATCTTATTTTTCATCAGTAGAAGTATGGAAATGTGCAGAGATTCTATACAAGTATAGAAAGTCCTCCAACAAAAAGTAAATAATACAGACCAGACTGGGCTCTGTCATTAAACTGAACCAGATGCAGAAAGTTTTACCAATGCTAACGAAACCTCACAGTTTTAAAGCCTCTGCACCAAGGAAAACACAGAATAAAAATATGAGGAAGTTTCTAGCCTCAGTTTTAATTTTTTGCAGAGAAAAAGCAAAACATGTGACCTAAATGAATTTAAAAGCCTGTAAGAGGAGATAAAAACCCCCATATGCCTTGGTAAATGCTTGTTACTTTTCTGTCCTCGTGGCTTTGTTAATTTTAAATACTTAGGAACTTCAGGTGTGCAGGTAGCCCTGGAAACACTTCTCACCTTAAATGTGACTTTCCACTTTCAGAAAAGATAAATTAGTTCTGAACCACGTAACAAGTGTCTCTGACTCAGTCTCTGTAGAGAGTTTTATGGTTTTAAAGTGTCCCTGAGACAGTTGAGGAACTAGAAGCAACAATAGAAGCTCTCCTTGCAATACCAGTCCTTCTGTGACCACATCTCAACCTTGATCTATAGAGAAAAGCCCCTGCACATAGAAGACAGCCATGCCCAAAAAACCACCATACTGTGACTACTCATACAATAACTTTAAGCCATTGTCCTGTAAGAAATGGAATAAGCTGCAAGACAAAAAGAGGTTGCCAGCTCCCAAGAAATGTATGAACATTCAGCTATGGCAAGTAAAGTACAACTGGATTTCTCAAAGTTACACACACTTTCTGAACATCTGAGCATAGGCATAACTCCTTGGGGTTTTGCTTTCTACTGCTTAAGGCATTATACTGACCAGAAACATATCAACCATAGTTCATGGCTGCCCCATGACCTTTGTAGATACAACATAATCATGCTCCTAAAAAGAAAAATTAAAGTCCTGTTTCACAGAGGTGACTAAGTAGAATCTGGGAGACAAAAGGAGAGGTAAATAAGAGAGGAAAAGGTGGTTCAGTAGCACTTTGTCCCCAGTACTTCCTCAGGCTCTCAGAAATTGCTTCAGGACAAGGTTATAGAGAAGAATAGACCTTGTGATTATGGTGAGATTAATCTCGCTGTGGTATGTACGTCACCAGCCCTTGGGAATAAAGCAAGCTTCTCTGCATACTGAGCTGATAAGCGAGCTTACTGTAGGTACTAAGTTAATTAGTAGCAGTCTGGCCAGGAGGTAGATAGTGGGATGAAACAAGGAAAAGGTGAATGCTGCCTAGAGACTGAATCCAGAATAAAGCTCAACAATTAAATACTGGAACAAAGAAAGAATTTAAAAAAAAAAAAAAAAAAAGAGCGAGATCTGCGGTCTAAACTACAGAAATCCCCTATTAAATGAAGTCTGGTCTCCACAGCATGATTGAATAACAGAGAACAGAAAGCTTTCTATAAAAAACCACCTCTACTGCACATGAAAGGGAGATAGTTTAGGACAACGGTATAAATGTCCTTTTTTACTCCCTGACTTCTACGGCTTGTTTCACAAATACTGCATAGTGATACCCCGCAGGCCTTCCCCAACCCACTCTGCGTTTTCTGAATCTTGATGCAGCTACATGATCAATTTTTCTTTGTTACACACTGTAACCAATGACAGCCTGAACCAGGTTATGAACAGAATTGAAATGGAAGACAGATAAAAATTTCAGAAGTCCCTCAGAAATGCGAAAAAGCCTCAGGTAGAAGCACCGTGTTGCTAGAAATCATACTGCAAAGGTTAACTCATAGAAGTTCATCCTGCTTTGTATCCTCAGATCCACAAAGCAGGCAATAACACATTCATGACCATGTTCAACTAATGCATTCACAGCTGCATGGCAAGGTATCATCCTTGTAAATGCACAAAAATCATTCCTAAAGATTTAGCCTAGTTCTCCATGCAACCCTGGGAGTAAAATATAAAGGAGTTACTGAGCTCTGAACTTCAACTGAAATAAACTGAAGTAATACAAGCAACAACTAGCAGCAGGGATACCTTCCATTTTTAGCCTTTTTCTCATAACTATGTCTATAAATATTTTTAAAAATGGAGCACCAATCAAATTTGTATAGTAATACAAATCTTCAGCAAAACCTATATCTTTCTATCTATCCACAAATCAATCACAGACGTAGTTTGCCACCAAATAATGAACATTTTTCTTTACCTTTCTGACTTTCTCTCAACTTAGCAAAAAGTCTAGCCCCAAAGCAGTCTTTAAGTGCCTACTCCCCACAGAAGAATATTAGGCACAAGTGAAGTGCCACAGCTCCCTCCACACAGCTTACAGAAGTAACTTCTGTAGGTGTGTGGTGAGCCGACCCACATATTAAGAATATTTTTGCCTTATTAAGGCACCCTCTGCGCGCCCGACCACGACAGGGTGTTTACAAAGGGGATTCAGCAATAGTCAGATCATTGAGGGGATTTGACAATAGCAAGTGTACGTACCAGAGCTGGTAGCTACTTAAAGTCTTCAGGCTGAGCTGGAAATCCCTGATAAAATAAACAGAATTTGCTGGGGACAAGATTAGTCTTTTGTGGGGCTTAGTCAGTCTAAAAAAGAACTTCCTTCTGCTCCAGTGGTTTGGGCTGAATCATCAGAGCCCACTGCAGCTTTGGAAATTATTCCCACTCTCTCTCCCTTCCCCTCCACCACTCTAGCTATGCATTCCCATTGCTTCTCTTGAATGGTGATCTATTGGTTAGATGATACTTTGGAGACTAGATTCACTCTGGTAAGATATAAACACTTTTCCACTAGCTGAGACAGCTAAGATGGCTCAGCAAGAGATCAGCTGAGTACTGCAAGGAGGACAGAAGGAGATGAAGAAGAGGCAGGAAGGAGAAAAGGCTACCATATTTCACAGCAATTATCTATTAGGTTTATTCAGCTGCCTTGTCAAACCACACTTTCACTCACTGCTTCAAAAAGCAGAACCCTTTTCTTTGAAAATTCACTACTCTAATTCTTACAGTTGTGATGCTCTTTTATTACAACAGCTTAGTAAACAGAACATTTAGCCAAGGTCTCCAGTATATTTTAATTCCCTCCTCAACCCAGTAGACTATAAATCTTTTATCTCAAGGAACAGTTCTAACAACCACTAACTACCCTGGTTAGAACGAAGTTGTTGTTAGTACCAAGGTGTCCAGATTCCACCACAAGTCAGTCATGCTTTCTGTGCAGAGAAGCTGCGAAAACAGTGTTGTCAAATCTTCCTTAGCAGTTAAGGTGTTCTCAACACTAGGCAACACCATTATGGAAAGAACTGTAAGAAACAAATCAGTTTTCCCATTTAAGTGATAGTCTTGCAAAATGACATGCTGCATACCAGACTTCCTCCCATGGATGTTAATTCTGCCATCTTCAAAGGGGTTCTCTTGAAAGCAGAGTGGATAAAAATCAGAGCTGAAGGTCCTTTATCTGTCAGCAGCCAAAAAGGCAATTAAAAGGGAAAAATATTCAAAACATAGAAACATTGACAAGTCTAGGGTAGAAGGGGAAATCATCTGGTCCAACCTTCCACTGAAAAGAAGGCTTTAGCTGCGTTATGAATACTTCCAGCTAAGATGATTCCTTCACTTCTCTGGCAAGTAATTGCAATGTTTTGCTGTTTTCACTTTGAAGACTTCTTTTCTTATATCCAGAGGCACTTGCCCTCTTTCCTAGTGCCTCTTGTCCTGTCACCATGTAACCTCATGAAGGGTACCTCCCTCCTCTCTGTAACTACCTACTAGACATTGGAAAACTGTGAATGGACACTCACCACCTGCCCAAGCCTTCTCTTCTCTAGGTTGTAACAAACCCAGTTCCTTAAGTTGTCCAACCCTCAAATCATCTTGGTGGCAATTCACCAGACCATATCCAATTTTTCAATTTATCTCTTGAACTAGGGAAATCAAAACTGTACACAACAGTGTCCACTTGTGTCCTAACAAGTGCTAAATTGAACAGAATAATCACACCCCTTGATCTGTTGACTACACTCGTACTGATGCAGCCCAGGACACAGTTTGCCTTCATTGCTTCAAGGGCACACTGCTGACTCCTGCTGAGCTTGCTGTCCATCATTACCACCAGGTCTATTTCAGCAGAGCTGCATCCCACTCAGCCAGACCCCAGCCTGTATTGCTGCTTGGGATTATTCTGTCCATGCATGACTTTACATTTATCTTTGTTAAACCTCATGCAATTCTTGTTGGCCCAATCTTCCAACTTGAATATCAGGCACAGTGAGCCTGGGTTCACAAAGGAAAAGTCCTGTCTAGCTAATTTGATACCCTTATATTATAAGGTCGCCTACCTTATGGGTGAAGCAAAGGTGGTGGATGTAGATTTTCTGGATGTTAGTAACACTTTTGATGAAGTTGTCCAGAACTGGCTGAAGGGCAGAGCTCAAAGGGTTGTAGTGCATGGCACG
Organism: Eurystomus glaucurus suahelicus; assembly: GCA_032159205.1. Lineage (NCBI taxonomy): Eukaryota > Metazoa > Chordata > Aves > Coraciiformes > Coraciidae > Eurystomus > Eurystomus glaucurus. Next base: position 6,982 of record JAVFHW010075859.1, on the reverse strand, counting down.
ATATCTGGTTGGTGACTGGTTACCAGCAGTGTTGTTCAGGGCTCAATTCTAGGGCCAGTCCCATTGAACATATTCACCAATGATCTGGATGCAGGAGCTGAATGCACCATTAGCAAGTTTGCTGATGATACCAACTGGGAGGTGCTGTTGACTCTCTTGAGAGACAAGTGCCCTGGCAGAGGTATCTAGATAGATTGGAGCATTGGGCTATGATTAATGGCATGAAATTTAACAAGACAAAATGCCGGATTCTGCACCTAGGACAGAGTAACGCCAAGCACAAGTGTAAACTGGAAAGCAGCCCTGCAGAAAGGGATCTGGGGGTGATGGTTGACAGCAGGTTCAACATGAATCAGCTGTGTGCCCTGGCAGCCAACAGGGGAAACTGCATCCTGGGGTGTATTGAACACAGTATAGCTAGCCAGTCAAACAAGGTGATTATCCCCTGTACACAGCATTGGTATGGCCTCACCTTGATTACTGTGTGCAGTTCTGGGCCCCACAATTTAAGAAGAATGTGGAGGTCCTTGAATGCATCCCGAGGAGGGCAACAAAGCTGGTGAAGGGTCTGGAAGGAATATCCTATAAGAAGCAGCCAAGGACACTGGGTCTGTCTAGTTTGGAGAAAAGGAGGCTGAAGGGTGACCTCATTGCTCTCTGCAGCTTCCTGAGAAGGGGAGGTAGAGAGGGAGGTCCTGATCTCTACTCCCTGGTATCCAGTGATTGGACATGTGGGAATGGTTCAAAGCTGCAAGAGGGGAGGTTTAGGCTGGACATTAAGAAGCATTTACTTACTGAGAGAGCAGTCAAACACTGGAACAGGCTTCCTAGAGAGCTGGTCCATGCCCCAAGCCTGTCAGCGTTTAAAAGGCATTTGGACAATGCCAGCCCTGAAGTCATCATACAGTTGGACTAGATAACCATTGTAGATCCCTTCCAACTGAAGTATCCTATCCTATCCTATCCTATCCTATCCTATCCTATCCTATTCTATTCTGACATGCACTAAAGGTTTAGATGATAACAGACTTCACAAAGTAATTCAGTACCTGTTCTGTTGCTTATCAGTACCCCTCATTCCAAGATATACCAGGGAGTAAAAAGGATTTTAACTCAGCCCTCTGTGAAATAATAACCCTTTGCCTCCTTTTTTCTTTTGTTTGTAAAATCAAAGAGGGCATAAAACAACATCTGACAAATAGCACCCAGTCAGGACTGAAAAATGCATAGATTTACCTTTTACAGAACTCATAAATGGATTTATGTGTGCACCATGTGATGTGGGCTGGGCCAGCAGTTCTTCCTGCTTTGTGAGGCAGAGATCAAGATTCCTGTGCTACGCAAGCAAGAACATAATTTTCAGGGAAGTTTATCTCATTAAAGTAAAGCAGACCAAACAGAACACAGGTAAGCACTCCTCCACTGCTCACTCCGCCCTCTTCCCTAATGAGTTTCCTGCTTTTGTGGGACAGGCCTAGAAGAGCTGTGAAAGAGTAGAAGGTATGTGATCATCTAGAAATTGTTTTGGATTCAGAACCTGGAAAAATGAGGTTCTAGTTTCTCATGCAAAACTTGTACAACAGGATCATCCCATTGTTTGGCACCTTCACTAGTTTCTGGCTTTTAGTTTCAAAAGAAGTCTTTGTTGTCTCCCTACAAGAAAACTCAAAGGGAGAAAGGGAGAGTTCTTACTGGTGTCCCATCCTCAGGTCTGAAGGGGAAGGAGCAGCGACAACAGAGCTTGCATGTTTTTCCCTGTGATGAAGACAGAAGTTAAAACATGACTGCTTCCACCTACAGAAAGCTCTCTCTTGTAAGTACATTCTGAAAAAGAACATGTTTATTTTGCTGGCATTTGTATATATACATTTATCTATTTTTGCTGTAATAAAGGAATGCATTTAGTGTAAAAAAAGCACACAAGGTAATATAGAACTACATAAAACTGTGTATTTGTTTGGAGATGTTTATTCATTAAAAATATGCCCATTGTGTAATGCTTTTTTCCTTCAGTGGGGTCTTCATCAGAACAGTGGGCTATATGTAGGTTAGTATAACACATGCAAGATGACTCCTTAATTATGGTATTCTTGAATACCACAGATCCCTGGTATTCATTCCATATTGACTGCACATAGTGACAACTGCTGTCTCTTTCACAGAGATAGGGTTTGGAATCGGGGGCAGGAGGGGCTCTTGTGTTTGAGAATGGTGCAAAAAGGCACATCAACAGAAAAATAACTGAGGATATAGGCAAATATTCAAACGCATGCCTACATTTTGCACAATCAGACATATTGTAGCTATATCTAGAACCTAAAGTAATGTTATTGCTACAATGCTACACTGCAGTTAGACGCTCAATTTACTGGGGCAGACAGCCCCGTTAATAAGGCTACTTTTCTTCCATGATCTGAACTAGTATCTGAATATTCAGATGCAATGTACAAATGTTCAAGTTATTCTGCATTCCACTTTCCCAGTAGCCTCAAATCTGCATCCTAGACCAGCATGCTAGACCTTTTTAGATCAGCCAGGCAATAAGCGCTGATGCTCTATTTATGCATTTTATGTCTTGCAACTGTGTGTCCAAGCATTCCCATTATTCAATATGCATTCACATAAGAAATACTAGTATGCACAGATTTCCCTGGCTTATTACATATGTGCATCACTGCATGTTCTCATGATGGCAGGTACTCATGTATGTTCTTATTTTGGTCATGATACTGATAACATGTTTGTACGCTCATGTTTCATGTTGAAAAAACATTCCATCTTCCACAGATGTCTGTCCCCTTAGCTGCTCATCTGTTCTCAAGTGTCTGCTACAGCCATCTACACTACCATGTGGTTAGAGACACGCTGGAAGAACATTCGCCAAGCCTTGTTGCTTGTTTTCACTGCTGCTCTTCTCATTGGGGTCACCATACTGGCCATTTCATCTAGCATCAATCCAGTAGGTTATTTCTTCCTAGGGGTAGGGGGAGTGTGCCTGATCGGCTATTTGCTGAGCGTGTTTGTTGAGTGTTACCTGAGGAATCAGCACCGACACGGCGCAAATGAGATAACTCCAAACAGTCAAAGCCAAGCAGGGTAAGCAGCAACGTGATTATTCCTCTTAACTCCTTCGCCTCAGTCATGGCCATTTTACATATTGTTTTGCTGCCCTTCCAGTAGGGCACCAAGCGTAGACTCCATTCCAGAAGAGAAAAGTTCTTTTTGCCTTGTTTTCCTTCATTTTTCAGGTAGATGTTGCAAATCTTTATGCCACACAAGTCCTGTATCTTGTCCAATAGATCTCTTCTTCCCCCTGGGAACTGATCGATTAGCAATTTCCAAGGTTAAATAGATCCAGATCCAGTTTTATTTTTGAGTCTTGCCAAACAATGAGTCAGACAAGGAAAAAGGAAAAATGCTGAAGCAATACTGAATCTTAGCTGGCTTTAGGTCTATAAACCTTATCTTCAGAGCAACTGTTCCTTGTCAAACTTTTAAAAAGGAATGTGTAACTGTGTTTCCAGTCTTAAAAACCTAACTTGACACTAATAAACCCTGGTTTGAGAGGCCCTGAGTACTCCCACATCTTTTTGGCTTCATGTACATTTGCAGGTTCTCAGCATCACCTAATTTAGCTCCAATTTGCCTACTGTAGTTGAAGAGTTTAACTTTATTTGTATGTTTGCTTCCTTGTCTGTATAATCCTGATAATCACTATCCACATCCATAAATGACCTGACATTCTCAAATACAGGGTCTAAAGGAGGGCAAAAATGTTATTATGTGTTTATTTTTAGAAAGGGTACATAGAAAGAAGTCTATATTGGGCTTTCCTACCTTGAGGGCATACTAGAAGAAAAATAGTATCTGTTTATTTAAAAATATGACCTAAAAAATAAATTGTTTCTGAAGTAACATTTTTTTCTGCAGATACTCTTTTTAACACAGAATAGATAGATCTTGATTAAACTAAATGGAAATACTTAATTTTGTCCACTTCTTAAAAATAGATGAACATTGAGCTAATATATTTTAAAAAGCAAGGTGCTGTTTTATTCCAAGAAGTAATTAGTAGCTAGTAATTCTTAGTAATAAATTTTAGCTGGTAGGAGATTTTAAGTGAGGGACATCAAGCTAAGCCTAGGACACTGAATTCAACAGTTTGAGTTTCTTCACTGATTCTGGGGAGTCTAGGAAAATGGTCGTACCAGCCATTCTCTAGACCAGGAAGCAAGACATTAAGTTGGCTGGACAAGTGAGCTGATGCAGCGGCAGAGTATCACACATAGTGATGCCACACAAGATATGCTGTCTCAGTCCCACGTACTGATTGTAGCATGGTCCCTATAGTACCTTATCTGGACTGCCTCTGCATAAACTAAGCAGTAAAATACTCAGTGTAACTGCTATTCCTCTTTATACATAGGGTGAACACTGCCTATGAAGCACCCACCTATGAGGAGGTGATGACCATGTCGGTTCCAGCAATATGGACGATTTCATCCAATCCAGGTTTAGTGCCCTCACCACTGAATGAGCCTCCTCCTTACAACGTAGTGATTGAATCATCTGCCCAAGAAGAGGTTATGGTGGAGGCTCTCAGGGTGTCAGTGGCATCAGGCACAAGGTGCACCTCTGACACAGACACAGGCTCCAGGATGCAGTTGCAGCTGGTGTTGCCCCCAAGACTGCAGCGGTTTGTATCGGACATCCACGAAGTGAAAGGTATTGAAGACAGGTTTGAGCCACTGGAGCCACTCACTCCACCACCTGCTTATGAGAGTGCCATCGATGATGAGGTCTTTGAAGATGCTTTCCAGCCTTCCATATTATGATTAATTTCACCTTCCATGAATGCAGAACCAAACGCTCATCCTAATACAGGATGCTTCTAGAGGGAAGGTGAAAGACCTGAGATTTTTCACACCTGAAACTGTAAAAGTTTGTCTCATTATTCTTTGAACCAGACCTGAACTACAGACACAACTTCTGATGTCACTAGAATCTTTTTGCACAAAATATAAATCAATGCAATACCACAATGCTTTGTCTTGGCAGATACGTAAAACCACTGTGAGGAAAGTTGTGTTACATATGGCAACAATTCTCAAACTAGACATACACCTTTACGGGGGGAAGAGTGAATCATGACAAGGCTGCCAAAGGATCTCTGTGGAAGGACTGTAGGATGTGGCCATGAGAAGCTGCCTGCAAAAGGTGTGGAACAGAAACAGCAATAAGTAGGTTCTGCTTGTGCATTATGAACAGCAGTATTGCCAAGAACTGTGCCATTATCAGCTACCCTAAAAACCCTACTGAGAGTCTGAGGCTGCAGTTCTCTGAGCTGCTGTTTTGCAGCAACACAAGTTTATGGTCTGCACTGTTTGTTGCTACTCCCCTCCTCCAGTAGCTCCACATCCCCATCTGTGCTGCACTGGAACATGGCTGAGTGGAGGGTGGCTGTCTTCATCTGGAAGCTAGCACCACCAAACACTTTTCAGTTAGGGTTGAAAAGCTGATGGCAGTCATGGCACTGTGAAAGGACTTCTGTTGTTCACCAGGTTCGCATCCCACACAGCCTGCTGGGGTGGACAAGAGGGAGGTAACAGCAGTTTTTCTCCTGTATAGAGAGGTCAACAGTGGGATGCAGACACATACACGTATCCTCTGCCAGAACCACCTGGTTTTGCAGCTTTACAGGAGGGTGTATTTCTCTGCTGTACTACAGCCCCAAACAGATGACTTGAAATACTTTATTGCCATCATGGCAAGCATTTGTCCGGAAAGGGGCAACACTCCTCCAGTTCTTCATAACGATACTGTGCACAGAGGCATCCTTCTAGAAAGGGCCAGTCTGTCTGCCAAGGCCACAGCTGCAGTGGACAGCACCTGAGAATAACAGTCCTGAGACACACGTAGTCTTCGTCATGATGGCTCTAGGTTGAAGCTAGGTTCTAGCTCCCACTGATCAGTGATGCTGTATGGTCTTTTAAAATGGGTGAGTTAAACCGACATGTTCTGCAGCATTAAAGTCATCTGCAATATGCAAAAAGACATTTGTGTCTGGTGAATGTCCAAATAAAAAAAGAAGTATGATGGTCTGAATCTCCATATGAAGGAGAGGAGCAATCATCCCAGCCTTCTCTCATATGACTTCATCATCTTTAATTCATGAGGAACCATCAAGCTATAGGCTAGAAGCAATTATTTCTATTTGCTCAAAGGAAAGAAAATACCTTTCATGGTGTTGATAAATAAATGGGACCGCATTGAAAATACCTGGTGGTATCACTAGTTTTTCCTTCCAAAAGAAACATTCCATAAAGCCATGTTTTTGCTTGCATTCTGCTTATTTGACAATCTTGAACTAGAAAAAGGAGTCCATTTCTAAATCTACAGCTGAATGACTTTAATATCATTAATGATGAAGGAGCTATTATACCTCTATCATAAAAGTATTAAGCGAGACAAATTTGCTCCTAGAGGCAACGTGGTTTCTTTAAAGCAGATAACTTCTTGCTTTTCTCTCCTCTATCTGCAAATGCGAAAGAACAAGCCACAATAAAAAGCAGTACAAGTATACCACACGGGAATAGAAAATTTGGGCCTAAACTGGGCAATCCAGGACCTTCCTGAGTGCATCAAATTGCCAGGAGTCAGGAAGAAACTCAGATCTCAGCACTGAAATGAACCAGCCAAAGAGCAAAAATGTCACCAGCTACCACCAGGATTGCGTGTTCAGCACCTGTAAGGGTTATTTAAGCCTTTGGACTTGTATGAAGTTTTAGCACCAAGGCACAACTGTCTGAAGCTTTACAGGAGTAGAGCTGTAAACCTGCTTCTGCTGAAAGGATGCTCACTTGCTCCTCCCTTCCTATTTCACGTGGACTCTGCACACCCTGGCTGCTCCCTTTTAATTACCGAAGGTTTTTTGGGCCCTTCTTTAATTTCAGCCGGTACGAACGTCAACGAAACACGTAAC
>JAVFHW010075858.1:5925-18431 GCA_032159205.1 Eurystomus glaucurus suahelicus | reverse complement strand
GGGCATTCCAGGCAGGCCCCAGTATCTGCTGTTGGTGCATCGCTGCTTCCCAACCCCATGATAGACTCAGGAGTGGTTCCAAGGTGAGCACAGAGGTCCGAAGGGGCCTTAAAGGACAACTGCGGGGGTCCTAGAGGGACCAGAGCACCATCAGAGCTTGCAAGGAGGACAACAGAGAGGTGCTGCAGGGACCAGGGGGCGAACGGAGGCCTCTGGAGCACATCAAAGGGTACTCAGCACTGGGGTGCTGAGAGGTTCTGAGGGGGCAGCCAGGTCAGGCTGAGGCAACCCCAGCACAACAGAGGGCTTCAGAGGGGACCACTGGGCATGAGGAGGGCTCTAGACCTGAGGGGACTGGAAGGGAACATGAACAAGTCCTGAGGGGATCTGATGGAACAAGGAGAGTCACCCCTATCCTGAACAGTGGTGAACTGCTTCCTGGTGAGGACTGAGGCAAAGAAGTCCTTGAGTACCTCAGCCTTCTCCATGTCCCAGGTATCCAGGTCTCCTCCCAGAAAGGGCCCACTTTTTCCCTCATCTTCCTTTTATCATCAACGTCTTGAAAGAATCTTTTCTTGTGGTCCTTGATGTCCCTGGCCAACCTGATCCTGGCTGCCTGCACAGTTCCTCTGTATTCCTCCCATGCTCCCTGTCCTTGCTTCCACCCTCCATATGCTCTACAGCAGGCAAGGAAATGTTCATGCACATCAGAAACCCCAGCAGTGAGGTGGCCTGTGGTGAACCGACCACATGATTTTTTGCCTTATTAAAACAGCGAGCAAAAAACTGCAATTCCCATAAGCCTTCCAGAAGCCGGAAGCGTGATAACACTGGCCATACATTTCAGAAAAGAAAACAAACTTTCTCTTTTCTGCCTCACTGCACAAAGGGAGCACATCGCTCCTGCCGAGCGCAGCCCACCCTCCCTCCGCCGCTGCCAGAGAGGAGTGAGGAGGAGGGGGGGGGAACTGAACTGAGCTGTCAGTGCAGCCCCCTGAAGAAACCAAGCAGCCAGAGAGGAGGGAGCAGCCGCCGCGGAGAGCCGCCGGGCAGAACTGCTGACTCCCACTGCTCTAGGAATCCGGGGGAGAGAAAGAAGCCGTGAGCCGCCGCCGGCCATGAGTTGCGCAATCGCTGCCACCGCCGTGAGCCGCCGCCGTGAGCTAAAACTGAAAGAATCAAAAAAAAAAGCTGCAGGCTGCAGCAAGAAGAAATTGTGACAAGAGGCCGCTGGAAGCTGCGTGCTGCAGAAAGCCACAACGTAGAAGGCCGCGTCGCCAGAAAAAGCCGCTCCAAGTTGGGAGCACTATACTGAAGAAGAAGTTGTGCCGAAGAAACTGCACCGAAAGCTGCGCTGCCAGAAAAGACGCGCTGCCAGAAAAGCTACACCGAAGAAACTGCACTGAAAAACTAAAGCCGACACCACCGTCGGAGGGAGAGAGAGAGACAGAGCAAGAGAAAGAGAGAGAAACTCCAATCACACCGAAAAGCTACAAGCTGCTGACGTCATCAAAACAGTCCAGGTCTGCCGGTTGGGCGTCGTCGCCGTTCCACGGGGACCATCACCAAACGCCGAAAGGACACATACACGCACACACATGCACCATCCACACATACCGGTCGTATTTTAACATAATTAAGTCCTTATTTGCCCTTATCTCTTGGTGGGTGAGAAGGGGGAGTGAATGGGTGGGCGTTGTGTCCTTTGATTCTGTAATATTTCCATAGAGTAAATAAGGTTTTATTTGAATATATTTAGTAATAAACTTGTTAGATACTCGTTCGGTCTCCGTGTTTGCTTACGAGCCTGGTGGGGAGATATTCCACTTTGCCCTCAACCCTTCTCCCTTTGGGAGGTGGTCGGACCTCTGCGCGCCCGACCGCAACATGGCCACAAGAGTCAGAGCCCCAACTCAGCAAGAGAGCGGGAGAATGACCCTGTGCTTCCTTGTCCCAAAACATCACCCGACAGCCGTCCCACACAAAAATGTGTACCTGATGCCTTCCCACCCCAAAATGACAAATCCGGGGCCATCATGCTGACCTGGAGTGCTTGGCTTCTGAGAAAAGGCCATTGGGGATAATTTGGGGGATAAAAGACAGAGAAAATGATGGTTAAACTGGGAGAGAAGAACCCCAACATCTGACGGACCAGTTGACGGGCTGCGTTCTTTTCTTGCCCCCCAGGCAGGGACCTCTCTGGGTAGGTGCCGAACCGTTCACCCTCTGGTGAGTGGTAAGCCCAGGTTGTTGTTGTTGTATTATTAACATCTTCTGCTAGCAATAGTAACCTTCATTGGTAGCGCTGTTGTAGTTAGTGAATCTTCCAGGACAAGTAGAACAGTCAGAGATGGAGAAAATGCAAAACTGTGATGGGACAAGAGCTGAGCAATCAGAAACGGCAAAATGCCGTTTAAGGCACAAGCGCAGCCCTTTCCCCACCCTTTATTCCACACCATTTCTGTCAGGCTCAGGCCCCTCACTACCCAACAGCTCCTCACGAGCCAGCACTGCCCTTCCCACTCCCTGGCACAGCACAGCGAGCCCTCCCTCAGGCCACGGCCCCTGGACAGTGTCCATCCCCTGCCCACAGACGCCCACACAGCCCCTCAGGCCCCTGGCTCTGGGCTCCGTCTGCGATGGGCTCCCTCAGGCCAGGAGCTGCTGTGTGCCCTGAGGGAGTCACTGCCAGCAGAGCCAGCTGCGGGCGCAGACAAGAGGCTCCCTCGTGGGCAGGGCCCAAAGCGCCATTGGCAGCACCCGGCCCCTCCTGCCCGTGCCCGGAGCCTCCTTTTTCGGGCAGAAATCCTCCCTTTTCGGGGCCTGTCCCTCCCGCCCCAGCCCCTCCCCTCGGCCACAGGCTCCAGTGGATGGCTCCGGCCGAAAGGGGGTGCTCGTTGCCTGGCAACGCCCACCCAGAAGGGAGGGGTTTGGGCCCGGGACAGCCAATGGTGTGTGAGGAGGCAGGGCAAGGCCTCTGATTGGCTGTAACCAGGCAGCCAATCAGAAGAGACATCACTGCCTCAGAGGAGGGCGGGCACTGGGGGCTGGAGCGACTGCTGAGACAGCCAATCAGAGATTCCATTACCACAGGGGCAGGGTGGGCCCAGAACCAGGGAAGAGCGACAGCACAGAGGGCCAATCAGAGGCAGCAGCACCTTCGGCGAGGGGCGGGCACTGCAGCCCGGTGGCCAGACGGCCTGTGGGCCAATCAGAGGCAGCATCCCCTCAGGGCAGGCGATTGACAGCCTTGCCGGGCTATGGCAGCGCAGAGCACTGGCAGCAGCAGGCGGGCTCTGCCGGGGGGCAGGCCCAGCTGGGCCATGGGGCTGGCAGGGGGTGCCCTGAGTGCAGCAGCCCCTGGCCTGGGCCTGGGCTCCTCTTCCGGCCTCCACCTCCACAGCAGCCCCATGTTTTGAACCCCCGTCCCCCGGGGAGCCCCCGGGTCACACACAGGCACTGTGTGAAGTAGAAATTTTTACTGACAAGTAGGGGAATAATCTGCTGGGGTTTTTCCTTATTGTGGTGTTATTCCAAAGCCTGACATACTTGAAACGATAAACCCTGTAGAAGTCAGGTGGCAAGAAGATCCACATTTCTCAGACAGAATAATGGTGACCAAAGTGCAAAGGAAATCCTATGGGGTGGCTGGACAGATTTTAACAACCTGCTGCTCTTCCAGCAAACTGCAGTTGGTCTTATGGTGTGTGTCTGTCAAGTGCCTTCCTGATAGGCCTCCATGCAGCATGGAAGTTGGTTTGTTACAGTCGGGAGCAGCCAACCTCTCTCAGGAAGGCAGAGGGTCCTGGGAGACCTGATGGGCTTTATTGCCAATGCAGAGGCAATGAGGAACGAATGGAGGTGTAAAAGGTCCAACAGGGAAGTTGGTGGCAGCGTTTTCTTTCTCTTCTTGACTGCTGTGATTGGGAAGACGTGAGGTCCCCACCCTTCAGAGGACTTGTGATGCAAGCTCCGAGGCACTCCCAAACGATGGAGCTTGAATGGAGCTGGCCAAAGAGCTGTGGGCTTGCACAGCCTTGCCCTGCACCAAGATGCTTCTTCCCTGGCACTGTTCACCTCTGTTGGGATCTAGCTAATCGAGTTCTGTAATGCCCTGGTGTAGGAAGCCTGAGCAAAACCTTTAAAAGCCTGGTGAGAAGGAAGGCCTGGTGAAAGGAGCTGGTAGAAGAGGGTGGCTGAGGACACTCTAAGAGCAGGAGCTGAAGGAGGCAGCCTGGGAAGCCTCTGGTTATTCTCACTAGCTAGTCAGCCAGCTAGTCTTGTATAAGGGCTTCTGGTGGTTTTAAGTTTCTCTCTTGGTCCTGACTTGTATTTCAGAGACAGATTCTCCAATACTGGATTCACATTCCTTTTTTTCTGCTCTGGTTTTGCCCCACTTGTAAGCTGAGTATAAAAAGTATATAGAAGTGTTGGTAAGAAGGAATTTCAGTAATGAGAATTAAATATGATGGAAAGGTTAAATAAGTATTATGTGGGGCCTGAGCATGACACAAATGGTATGGAATAAGGGGTGGAGACTGTAGTGGGTCTGGCCAAGGTGGAGTTGATTGTCCCCATAGCAGCCCTCATGGGGCGATGCTTTGTGCTGGGAGCTGGAAGGGTGTCGATAACACACTCATGTTGTGTGGGAAGACCAGAGTGACCTGTTCCTTCCTTCTGGCTGATAAAAGAATGATTGAAAAGAACCAGCTGCAGAGATAAAATTACTAACAATGTTGCATGACAAAAATAAATTACTAACTTTTGCTAATCACAATAGGACCTTGAACAAGCCTGCAGGCATGATTGTGAGGAGGCCCCAGAGAGCAACCTTTGGAGCAGAAAACTGCCCAAGGGGGAGTGAGTGTTTATACTTGGGTTGGAAAACCACCCAAGGATCTGTGTGGATGCGCATGTGAGTATGGATGATGATACCCTGTTTGGCTTCATAGTTCAGGTCCATATCTGTAAAAAAGGATATAAAAAGGAGGAAGACAAATAAAGGAGAGCAGCTTCTTGCTCTCACTTACTCTCCGTCTCACCCTCTCTTGTTTCTCATTTTTGCTTCTGCTCTGCTTGCTTGGCAATCAGGCTTCTGTTTTTCTTCAGCCACCAGACCGCCATAAATTACGATCAAGATAACAAAAGGAACCTTGTGGTTGGTGTCAACTATAGGCCACCTGATCAAGGGGAGCTTATCAATGAATCCTTCTTACTCCAGCTCCAGAAGACAGTGCACTCTCAGGCTCTCATCCTGCTGGGGGATTTCAACCCCCCTGACATCTGTTGGAGAAGTAGCACGGCGAGCTGGAGGCAAAACAGGAGACTCCTGGAGTGCCTAGACGACAACTTCCTAAATCAAGAAATAGACAGTCCTACCCAAGGGGATGTGATATTGGACCTGATGGTCACAAGTGCAAGTGAACTCATCAGAGACATCAAGAACAGAGGCAGCCTGGCCTGCTGTGACCATGCACTAGTGCAGTTCGCTCTCCTATGGGGTATGAGGCAGATGAAAAGCAAAGTCTGGACTCTAAATTTTAGGACAGCAAACATCCAGCTCTTCAAGGAGTTAGTCAAGGGGACCCCCTGGGAAACAGTTCTCAGGGACAAGGGAGCAGAGCAGAGCTGGCAGATCTTTCAGGACGCTTTCCATAGAGCGCAAGAGCTCTCCATCCCCTCGTGTAAGAAATCGGGCAAGGAAGGAACGAGAGCAGCGTGGCTGAGTCAAGACCTGCTGGTCACACTAAAAGGCAAGATGGAAGTGCCCAGGCAGTGGAAGCAGGGACAGGTATCCTGGGAAGAGTACAGGGACGTCACCTGGTTGTGCAGGGACGAAGTCAGGAAGGCCAAGGCGCAGCTGGAGCTGAACTTGGGAAGGGATGCAAAATAAAGCAAGAAGGGCTTCTACAGGTACATAAACCAGAAAAGGAAGGTCAAAGAAAGCATCACCCCTCGATGAACAGCAATGGTGAGCTAGCAGCAACAGAGGAGGAGAAGGCTGACGTCCTCAACAACTTTTTTGCCTCAGTTTTCACTGGCAACCTCTCCCCTCACCATTCTCAAGTTGATGGCCCATGAGACAGGGACCAGGGAGACAAGTCCTTCCCACTGTAAGTAAAGACAAGGTTTGTAACCATCTGAGGAACCTGAACATACTCAAGTTCATGGGACCTGATGAGATTAATCCCAGAGTCCTGAGGGAACTGACTCATGCAGTTGCCAAGCCACTCTCCATGATATTTGAAAAGTCCTGCCAGTCAGGTGAAGTGCCTAGTGACTGGAAGAAAGGAAATATCGCACCCATTTTTTAAAAAGGGTAGAAAGGAAGACCCCGAGAACTACTGACCTGTCAGCTTCGCCTCTGCCTGGAAGGGTCATGGAACAGATCCTCCTAGAAGCTCTGCTAAGGCACATGGAGGACAGGGAGGTGATTTGAGACAGCCAGCATGGTTTTACTAGGGGCAAGTCCTGCCTGACCAACCTAGTGGCTTTCTACAATGAAGTGACTGCATCAGTCGACAAAGGAAGAGCTATGGATGTCATCTATCTGGACGTCTGCAAGACCTTTGACATAGTCCCCATCAACATCCTTCTCTCAAAGTTGAAAAAATACAGGTTTGATGGGCGGGCTGTTCAGTGGGTAAGGAATTGGCTGGATGGTCACATCCAGAGAGTGATGGTCAATGGCTCGATGTCCAGATGGACAAAGGTGACAAGTGATGTCCCTCAGGGGTCCGTACTGGGACCAGGGTTGTTTAGTATCTTCATTAATGATATTGACAGTGGCACTGAGGGCACCCTCAGCAAGTTTGCGGATGACACCAAGCTGGGTGATGCAGTTGATATGCTAGAGGGACACGATGCCATTTTTCTTCTTCTCCAATGATGATGACCAGCTAAGAGGTACAACAGAACTTACTCACCCCTGGTTTAACACTTATGAAGATTCATTGAGAAAATACTGCCTAGTTATTGATGTTTTGTAGTGAAAGAACACAGATGAGACTTTTAAGAAAAAGTAAATTGCAAATTTCCACTATTACTTGTGGTATAGATTGTGGTAGCACATCCAGTAAGAAAGTCCTGGTAAAACAAATGCTGGACACCTTTCTTGTTTTTCTCTGTACCAGTACATAAAGAGTGGCTACTAAGAAGACGGAGACTTCCTTTTTACAAGGAGTCACGTGGAAAAACAAAGGGTAACAGGTACAAGTTGCTCCTGGGGAGATTCCGACTCCAGAAGAACACTTGTCACCATGAGAACAATTAGACATTGGAATAATGTCCCAAGGGAAGGGGTGGATTCCCCCACACTGGACAGTTTTAAGATTCAGCTTGACAGAGTGCTGGGCCATCTCATTTAAACTCTGTTTTTACCGTGAAAGGTTGGACTAGATGATCCTTGGGGTCCCTTCCGGCCTCGTATTCTATGATTCTGTGATTCTATGATTCTATGAATTGCCTAATATTTGGCTGGTCTTTTAGGACTTAAAAAAAAAAAATCGCTTCACAAGTTACCTTGACACTTTGGGTCCTTTGAAGCATGATCTTTAAATTTTTTCTGTGTTTCTGACGTTATCATTAAGAATATTGAATATTCTTTTCAGCCACACATGCCCACGTGGTTCTTGGTCCTAAATAATGGGGGCTTTTTTCTTGTGAGTAGAATGAATTTCATAGTTAAAAACAAACACACAAAACAGCAGCAAAACAAAACAGAAAAACCCCCTTGCACAAAGAAAATCCAAAGAATGGACCGGTCAGCATAGATTACTGCCTGAGTTGAGCATTGTAACATCTGTTACTTGGCAACTACAGCTGGAAGCTCAGCCTGAGGAGGGGACATGGCTGCTTTGTTGCTTAATTTGCATTAGGAATTAATTCAGGACATTTAGAAGGGCTTGAAACTTCATCATTGCCAGGGAGCTAAACACTTTTAGTACAGAAGTGTGTATAGTATCATGCTGTGATGTTCAGTCAGCTAAATGACTGAACCTCTGTACTGTACAGGTTACCAGTTACTTTACTGAATGTAAAAAAAGTGTTTGACGCAAAGAGGTGAATTTAGAACCTTCTTTTAATATGTTCAAAGTTAAAGATTTTCTAGGATGCGGGAAGAAGCACAAGGATGCAAGAAGAAAAGTGAAAGCAAAATAACAAGTCTTTCTTATCTTACTGGTCAGAAATGTTTCATGTTCCTTCTCTGAAGAAGTTGCAGAAAAATGCTGCTTTCAAAATTCTAGTCTTTGGAAGATCTAACAGGAAATAATGCTGGAAAAGACTGTTAAGCTTCTGTTTCCAAATAAGGAAGCGTTTCTTGTGTCAATTCAATGTTTGTACCAAGGTTTGGCTTTTTTTGTCTATATGATTTAAATGTGACTTGCTGCTTTGCGGGATTTTTGAGAATTTGATCATATAACAAAGACAACAGGGGCTTATTTTGCCATGGTCTCTGGCCCCAGTGCTGACCAGGGCTGAGATAGAGCAGGGAGCTCCGTGTCTGTAAGACTGTATCACCTGTACTCTGCCAAACATCACAGGTCTTGTTTGAGTTTCCTTTACAATATTTGGAATGCGTCACTTCCAGCGTAAAAGTGTACCAGAAGTTTATGAAAATACATCTATAACAGGGGTGACGTATGAAATGGGTAATTTGTATTCCTACACTGACTTTTCTACTTTTTAATGGACTGGACAAAACTCTTCTTTTTTGGCAGGCGGTGCTGATGGGAGCTCCCCTCCTTGATGGGCCATCCCTTGGGGACCAGCCAGCCTCAGGGCAGCTCAGCCTTTGCCTTGGGGGAGCACTCAGCGTGGATCTGGCCCACGCCACTGAGCGGCCACCACGCCAAGGATCTGCCCAGAAGAGAGACTCCAGCCTTTCAGACCAGGATGTGGCTGGCAAAAGACACTGACCTGAGGGGTCAGTGGGCAAGATTCAGAGAGCTGAGTCACAAACTCTCACCCCAGAAGCTGTCCCTCCCCACTCCTACAGCAGGGAAGCCCCCCAGATTGTCAATAAAAGAACAGGCCATGGCGAGAGCTGCCCGGGAAAGGGGCTCCCCTGCTCTCTCTGCTCACATATGCCCCTTTCTGGCATCTCCAGAGCTGCTCCACAGGCACTTGCAGCTCCCACCCCACTGAGGAAAGGCTCACACCGACTCTGAAAGGCAATTTATAGCCATGGAGAAAGGCCATTTCCACTGTCACTGCCCAGCTTGTGGTCCTGCTGCTTTTTGTGGTGGAGGCAGCACCTCACCAAAGCATTAAAGGAGTTCAGGAGAAAGATTTTTAGGCCACCTGCCACATTTACGTGCCATCCTGAGATCCTGTGTGCACCCCAGCCAGCCAGCACGTCTGAGCAGATGGGATGTGTGAGCCCAGGGCCAGGCTCAAAGGTCACCTCTGTCCCCTGGACCGGGGAGCCAAGAACTGGAGGCAGTGCTGCAGATGCAGCTGTGCTGGTGCGGTGCAGAGAGGATGGATCACCTTCCCCAAGCTGCTGGCAGTGCTCCCTGTGCTGGGGACAGGAGCAGAGAGGGCCCTTGGCCAGGGATGGAGCCCAGTAGTGGGTGCCTGGACAGCACCTTTCAGCCAACATGGCCACCCTCGATGCCTGCCCTGGGAACCCGGGCACCTGACTCTGCACTTGCTGCACCAGCAGCCGCTCCAGTGACGTTGGTACCAAGCTCTCAGACCCCCACCTTGGCACTTCACACCCACCCGTGAGACAGTGGCCATCTCAGAGTGGATGGCAGGCGGCTGAGGGCTTCCCTACCCATATTTGGAGCACACACATAGCAGTGGTGCTGACGTCACAATGGTGCTGACGTCAGTGTGGCCACGATGACCCGTATGGGCAAACCCAGATAAAGGAGCACTGGGCTTAGCTCATTGGTCAGTGCGACCTGGTGAGGTGAGGAGAGGGCAGGGGAGGGACGGGGCTGGCGCGGGGCTGGCGCAGGGCTGCCCAGGGGTGAGGGCTCCTGCACGGTGGGGCTCTGGGCCTGTGCTGCAAGCTCACCCAGGTCCTGCTTCTCCTGCAGCGTCACCAGAGGAGCATTTGGAGGAGACACCTTGGCACACTGTTGGCGTGTGCTGTGTGTGCAAGGGAGAAGAAGGCCGTTGACGTGATGGAGCAGGGTGAGAGCGAAGTATCCCTCCTGCAGCCTGGCTGAGGGGCTGTTGGGATGGTCAGCGGGGGGCCAAGGGTGGTGGCAGGGGGAGGCAGGAGCATCCCAAGCATGCCAGAGCAGGGCCCCTCCTCTCCTCAGCACATGGGGCCCAGGCTGGGCATCTGCTGGGACCCCAGTGCCTGCCATGTCCCCTTCCTCTCAAAGGCTCCAGCCCTGCCCATCAGCCAGCCAGGCAGGGCACGAGGACAATCCCTCAGGGATGTTTCCCACAGCCCGACAGAGGTGCTCACTCCCAGAGGCATTTTCTTTCTCCCCTCCAGTGTGCATGCTGTGCCGCCGGACAGAGGTGGACGAGGACATCTGTGGGCGTAAACACGAGAAAAAGGGGCTCTATGCCCATTCCTTTTGCATGGTGAGTTCCTTGGGGCTCCCTCCTGCTTTCTGACAGGCAGTCCCTCCCACACTTTCCTCATCAGCTCCTCGGCTCTTCTCTTCTGCAGTTTTTTGCTAATGAAACTTCTCCAGTACTGGTCAACGAAGGTAGATGTGTGGGATTTTACCTTCGGGATCTTCAACGTGCAGCCGAGCAGGCAGCGCAGAAGGTAAGGACCTGACAAGAACAGGGAGCTTTTTGCCAGGAGGGGTTTGCAGGAGCTTAGTCCAGACCCTGAGAAAGAAATCCCTGCCCTTCCAACTAGCTCTGGGACAAAAATCTTGCTCCCAGCAGCTCTGCAGAGGCATCATCACAGGAGCCTCCTCTGCCAGGCAGACCTGTGGGGTGTGACCCAGCAGCGGCCACATCCTGCGCCCTGCCTGGAGGCACGGGACTGGCTGCCGAGGCCCCAAGCCTGCTGCTGATGGTGGCTGCTGTGTTCTTTCCAGAACTGCTTCGTCTGCGGTGAGAGTGGGGCTGCCATCACCTGCTGGGAGACAGGCTGTGGCCACAGCTTCCATCTCCCTTGTGCCTCACGGGGACAATGCATCACCCAGTACTTTCCTCAGTACAGGTACGTCCTCTCCCCTCCTCACCACCACCGGGGAAGAACCGAGCACGTCTCAGCTCACCCGTGCCTTTCCTCTTCCCCCTAGGTCCTTCTGCAAGGACCACCGCCCAGAGCAGGCAGTGGAGGCAGCTCTGGAGAAGCACACCAGCTGCCTCATCTGCATGGACCCTGTGGAGGACAGAAAGTCCTATGGCACCATGGTGTGCCCGGTGTGCAAACATGCCTGGTTCCACAGGGACTGCATCCAGGTAGGAGCTGATCCCCACCCCCCCAACCCGGGGCACGGCAGGGGCTCAGCAGCACCAGGGCCTCACTCATGCTCCTTTTGTTTCTCCTGCAGGGACTGGCTCTGAGTGCTGGCATTTCTTGCTTCCAGTGCCCACTCTGCAGAGATAAGAAACAGTTTCAGGAGGAAATGTTCAGGATGGGGATCCGAATTCCCAGGAGGTTGGTTTCCTTATTTCCTTCCCAGCTTACAAGACAGGAAGGTGCAAATGCTGTGCCTGTCCCTGCGCTCTTGGCTCTCTGCTGTCCCCCGAGTCTGGGCTTCAGCTTCACGGAGGAATTGGAAACTCCAGGGCAGGGGAAGGAGAGAAGGGACGCCCTGCACCTGTCTTATGCCGAAGCAGCAGGGGCTCATCAATATCGCTTTCTCCATCAGGCCGCCACTGTGGGAGGACACCCAGGAAGTCGCAGCACAACTGCAGAGGCACGGCCGCTGCGATGCCAGCGAGTGCCTCTGCCCCGGAGGCAGGGAGCAGGTGGAGGAAGAGGGGTAAGTTCCCAAAGCTGTGCCCTGCGGCTCTACACAGCGTCTCTGTCTCACCAAGGGCTCGAGGCAGAAGCACTCAGAGCAAGAGCTCTTACAGACAGTCCTGTGTTGTGGCCACTTTGTCCTTACAGCCATGAACCTGTTTTCTTCCCCAGGCCCTGGGAACTGCTGCTGTGCTCCTCCTGCAGTGCCGAGGGCACCCACCGGCGCTGCTCCCAGCTGGGGGACAGCACGGCCAGCTGGGTGTGTGGGACCTGCGCTGGCCCAAGCACTGGTAAGAGGCAAAGCACCCAGGTGCCCCTGGGCTGCGGCCTGGCAATGGCTGCCCAGGGTGGGCTTGGCAGAGCCCTCTGCTCCAGGGGTGCTGGCGGCACCACTCGGGACTATCCTGCCACGGGCCTGGGGGCCATGCTCTTGACCTTCTGCTTCCCTTTACAGCCTCCACTGCCAGACCGGAGCTCGACAGCCCCAGCATGGCCAGTCAGTCAAGACTGGGGCCTTTCCACGGTTCCCCAGCACCTGACACCAGCAGCCCCAGCACCAGCAGCACCAGCAGCCCCAGCACCAGCAGCCAGGTGCCATTAGAGGCCT